>CM065590.1:11033062-11073956 GCA_033119425.1 Bufotes viridis
ATATATATATCTTAATTACCATTCAGCGGTGAAGTTACATTGTACTGCAACCATTTACGTGGTGTAAAAAAAGAAATATACGTACATCGCATTAGCCGTTCAGTGGTGAATTATGATTGTTATGTTTCATATTTTGGGGTGTAGTTATATAAAATGAATACGTCTTAATTGACCTTCTGTGGTGAATTGTGATTATTTTGTTTTTGGGAAGGGAGTTTATTAATCAGAAAAAAAATATATGTGTTAATTGCAGTTCAGCAGTGAGGTAGCATTGTACTACTGCCATTTACGTGGTATAGAAAAAGGAAACACATCAACGTCCCATTAATCGTTCTGTGGTGAATTGTGATTGTTATTTTTCTTTTTATGGGGTGTATTTATAGGAAAAATAATACGTCTTAATTGACCTTTTGCGGTAAATTGTGATTATTTTTTGGGGTGGGTGAGTTTATTAATAAAAAATCTTAATTGCCGTTCAGCGGTGAAGTAACATTGTACTATAGCCATTTATGTGGTGTAGAAAAAGCAAATATATGTACTTCCTATTAGCCGTTCCGCGGCCAATTGTGATTCTTATATTTCTTTTTTAGGGTGTAGTTATGGGAAAAATAATACGTCTTAATTGACCTTATGCGGTGAATTGTGTTTCTTTTTTTTTTTTTTTTTTTTGGGGGGGTAAGTTTATCAATCAGAAAAAAAAATAATAAAAATTATATATTTATATATATATATATATATATATATATATATATATATATATATATATATCTTAATTGCCGTTTAGCGGTGAAATAACATTGTACTACAGGGGAGATCTAATAACTATGTATAAATATATCAGGGGTCAGTACAGAGATCTCTCCAATCATCTATTTATCCCCAGGACTGTGACTGTGACGAGGGGACATCCTCTGCATCTGGAGGAAAGAAGGTTTGTACACAAATATAGAAAAGCATTCTTCACGGTAAGAGCAGTGAGACTATGGAACTCTCTGCCTGAGGAGGTAGTGATGGTGAGTACAATAAAGGAATTCAAGAGGGGCCTGGATGTATTTCTGGGGTGTAATAATATTACAGGCTATAGCTACTAGAGATGGGTCGTTGATCCAGGGAGTTATTCTGATGCCTGATTGGAGTCGGGAAGGAATTTTTTCCCCTTAAGTGGGGAATTTTTTTTTTGGGTGTAATCTGCTACTGCCAAGGCCAATAAGATAATGGGTTGCATCAAAAGGGGCATAGACGCCCATGATGAGAACATAGTCCTACCACTTTACACATCACTAGTCAGACCACACATGGAGGACTGTGTACAGTTCTGGGCTCCTGTGAACAAGGAAGACATACAGTTGTGTTCAAAATTATTCAACCCCCAATGCTGTAAAGGGTTTTAGGGAATTTAGTGTACATTTGTAATTGTGTTCAGAATGAAATCTTACAAGGACTTTTTAAAGAACCAAATGCAACTAAAATGACATCAATTGTTTTTGTAATACAGTATTAAATGTTTTTTTGTGATTTCTTCATTGACACAATTATTCAACCCCTTAAAGACGACCACTCTTAAGAACAGAGGTTCATTCAAGTGTTTTTCGATCAGGTATTGAAAACACCTGTGGATGTCAGGAGCAGCAATCAAGCATAATAAGCACCAATTAGGCAGATGTAAAATGACTGTGATACTCAGCTCCTTCTAGACATTTACTGGTGTGTTTACAGACATGGTGAAGTCAAGAGAATGGTCCAGGAAGACAAGAGAAGAGGTGATTTCTCTTCACAGGAAGGGCAATGGCTATAAGAAGATTGCAAAAGATGTTAAACATACCAAGAGACACCATAGGAAGCATCATTCGCAAATTCAAGGCAAAGGGCACTGTTGAAACGCTACCTGGTCATGGCAGAAAGAAGATGCTGACTTCGACTGCTGTGCGCTACCTGAAGCGCAAAGTGGAGAAAAGTCCCGTGTGACTGCTGAGGAACTGAAAAAGATTTGTCAGATGCGGGTACTGAAGTTTCAGCTCAGACAATAAGGCGCACACTGCGTAATGAAGGCCTCCATGCCAGAACTCCCAGGCGCACCCCCTTGCTGTCTCCAAAGAATAAGAAGAGTCGACTGCAGTATGCCAAAAGTCATGTGGACAAACCACAAAAGTTTTGGGATAGTGTTCTGTGGACTGATGAAACAAAATTAGAACTGTTTGGGCCCATGGATCAACGCTATGTTTGGAGGAGGAAGAACAAGGCCTATGAAGAAAAAGAACACCTTGCCTACTGTGAAGCATGGCGGGGGTCAATCATGCTTTGGGGCTGTTTTGCTTCTACAGGTACAGGAAGCTTCAGCGTGTGCAAGGTACCATGAATTCTCTTCAGTACCAGGAGATATTGGATGAAAATGTGATGCAGTCCGTCACAAACCTGAGGCTTGGGAGACGTTGGACCTTTCAACAGGACAATGATCCCAAGCATACCTCCAAGTCCACTAGAGCATGGTTGCAGATTAAAGGCTGGAACATTGTGAAGTGGCCATCGCAGTCACCAGACTTAAATCCGATTGAGAACCTCTGGTGGGACTTAAAGAAAGCAGTTGCAGTGCGCAAGCCTAAGAATGTGACTGAACTAGAGGCTTTTGCCCATGTAGAATGGGCAAAGATACCCGTAGATCGCTGCAAGACACTTGTGTCAAGCTATGCTTCACGTTAAAAAGCTGTTAAAACTGGAAAAGGATGTTGTACTAAGTACTAAGATTGAATGTCACTTGGGGGTTGAATAAAACTGATAATGATGCGAGCACAGAAAAGACATTTGTGGTTATTTCATTATAAATGTTATGTTATATTTGTCTGACTTACAAGTGCCTCTTCGATTTAATTGTAAACAAGATGACTAAAATGATCAAAATCAATGTCAAACTGGCCAAAACACTCAATTTCAGTGGGGGTTAAATAATTTTGAACACAACTGTAGCAGAGCTGGAGATGGTTCACACACAGATTGGGTCACTGTCACTAGTAGGGGAACCTCAGGGGTCAGTATTGGGCCCTATTCTCTTCAATATATTTATTAGTGATCTTGTAGAAGGCTTGCACAGTAAAATATCAATGTAAAGTTATTCACATGGGAAGGAATAATGCAAGTCACCCGTACATACTAAATGGTAAAACACCCGGTAACAGTGACATGGAAAAGGATCTAGGAATTTTAATAAACAGCAAACTAAGCTGTAAAAACCATTGTCAGGCAGCTACTGCCAATAAGATATTGGGTTGCACAAGGAGTGTACAGTTCTGGGCTCCTGTGAACAAGGCAGAGATAGCAGAGCTGGAGATGGTTCAGAGGAGGGCAACTAAAGTAATAACTGGATTGGGGCAACTACAGTACCAAGAAAGGTTATCAAACTTAGGGTTATTCACATTAGAGAAAAGACGACTGAAAAATTACATTATCCTGCGCCTAATTTCCTGTCAGAAATGTGTTGTATTTTGCTTCCAATACTAAACTGTATCTAAATACAGTGTGTATATTACAAATTCCATAATCTTGGGCCTAGTATAGTGTCCCAAATCTTTTTTTTCTTTTGTATCCAGTACCGAACTGCATCTCAATACAGTGTGTATCTTAAAAATTACATTCTCTTGGGCCTAGTGTAGTGGCCAAAACCAGTATTTTTTTTTTTTTTTAATACAATACCGAACTGCATCTCAATACAGTGTGTGTATTAAAATTTACATTCTCTTGGGCCTAGTGTAGTGGCCAAAATATGTTTTTTTTGTATCCAATATAGAACTACATCCGAATACAGTGTGTATATTAAAAATTACATTCTCTTGGGCCTCATGTAGTGGCCAAAATCAGTATTATTTTGTATCTAATACCGAACTGCATCTCAATACAGTGTGTATATTAAACATTACATTCTCTTGGGCCTAGTGTAGTGGACAAAATCTGTTGGTTTTTCTATCCAATACTGAACTGTATCTGAATACAGTGTGTATATTACAAATAAAATTATTCTGCGCCTAATTTACTGTCAGAAATTTGTAGTTTTTTGCTTCCAATACTGAACTGTATCTGAATACAGTGTGAATATTACAAATTCCATAATCTTGGGACTAGGATAGTGTCCCAAATCAGTTTTTCTTTTGTATTCAGTACCGAAGTGTATCTCAATACAGTGTGTATATTAAAAATTATATTCTCTTGGGCCTAGTGTAGTGGCCAAAATCAGTATTTTTTTTGTATCTGGCACCGAACTGCATCTCAATACACTGTGTATATTAAAAAATTACTTTCTCTTGGGCCTGGTGTAGTGGCCAAAATTATTATTTTTTTTTTATCCAATACTGTCCTTCAACAGAAAACTGTGTCTTTAGCGGTCAGTAAAACAATCTGCGCCACATCTACAGACAAAACCATTAAGGAGGAAGGAGGAAGGCGAGCACACAGGGACGGGGAAATAGTCGTGATGATGATGGTGCACGCAGAGGCAGTGGCCCTGGGCGCAATCAAACTGTGCCTGATGCCAGTGCACCAAAAAATTTATATATATATATATATATATATATATATATATATATATATATACATTTATATATATGTACCCAGCTTTATGTCCAAATTAGATGGGCGACGCAGGACTACCAAAGGACTGTGAACAGTTGGTTGGTTGGATTGCTGGAGTGCAGAAGATAATCCTTCCATTTGGTTAAGCACCACCCTCTCTTCCTCCAGGTCCTGTCTCTGTAGCCAAGAGTCTGGTCAACCAAATCATCACCCTGATCATCCTTCCTCGCACCATCCTTCCTCCCACCATGTAGAAGCTTGCCAAACGAGTGATCCCACACTCGGATATTACAAGGAGCTCTTTCTAGAGCCACTATTACATTTGGCCCTCTCGCCCAGCACACTTGAAGAGGCTGAGCCTTCGCAGTTGCAAGAAGATGATGGTGGTGATCGTCAATCATCCCTTCACGAGGAGGATGATGATGAGACACAGTTGCCAAACACTCAGGTTGTGTTTAGGTCAAGTCAGGAGGATGAACAGAGTGACGAAGTGGAAGAGGAGGTGGTGGATGATGAGGTCACTGACCCAACATGGGAAGGTGAAAAGCTAAGGACAGCAGTACAGAGGGGGAGGGATCCGCAGCACCACAACAGTTTGGAAGAGCCAGTTGTCTTGAAAAAGGGAGACGTCGGCCAACACCAAACCGGCCCGCAACCATTACACCGAGCACCCCCATTCATAAACTTGCCGAGGGCTAGATGTTCAGCAGTATGGTGATTTTTTGAGGAAAGCGCAGACAACAAAAGAGTGGTAGTTTGCAACCTGTACCGTACCAAAATTAGCATGAACACTTGCAACCTCACCACCACCAGCATGATCCGCCACATGGCATCCAAGCACTAATAAGTGGGCCAAATGCCTGGATCCACAATCTTGATCTGCGGGTCACACCAGTGCCTCCTCTTCCCTGCGTTACGCACTGCAGGCCAATCCCTGTCGAAGGTGGCGGCCCATATGCCCCTCGCCCTGCACCTGGACCTTCGCATGAACCGTAAGCAACAACATCCACTTCCCTGTCCCAGCGCAGCATCCAAATGTCGATAACATAGGCATTTAAATGCAAGCGTAAATACCCACCCACCCACAGGCCATAGCACTAAATGCTCAACTTTCAAAATTACTGGCCCTTATATTGTTGCCATTTCGGCTTGTATACACTGAGGCCTGATGTCGGTGTCCGTCCCTTGGTACGGAGTCCCCAGCCGCCATTATTTTTCACATTGTGCAGTGCCTGCCTTACACCAGCATGTGTCCTAGAACATCACCCATGCACTGACCAACACACTTACTGGGAAGGTCCACCTCACAATGGACACATGGACAAGTGCTAGTGGCCAGGGCTGCTACATTTCCCTGACCGCACACTGGGTGAATGTTGTGAAGGCCGGGAGTGAGTCGTACCCTGGGATGGCACAGGTGCTACCCATGCCCAGGATTACTGGCCCTACGTCCATTAGGGTCTTCGCCAGCAGCTATCTTACTGGCTCTAACTGCCACTTCTCCTCCTCTGCCGCCTCCTCCTCCACTTCCAACTCTAAGAGCAGTCAGCCATCAGTTGCTAGCTGTATGCAGTGTATCACTGCTGTGGGTAAGCGTCAACAGGCCGTGCTGAAGCTGATCTGATTAGGGGACAAACATCACACCGCCGCAGAGCTTTGGTAGGGTATAAGGGACTAGACTAAGCTGTGGCTCTCGCCACTCAACCTACAATCAGGCATGGTTATGTCTGACAATCGCCGTAACTTGGTGGTGGCTTTGGAGCTCGGCAACCTGACACACATCCCATGCCTAGCCCACATCTTAAACTTAGTGGTTCAGCAGTTTATCAAAACCTACCCCAATTTGTAGGAGCTATTAGTGAAGGTGCGCCGGTTGTGTGCCCATTTCCGAAAGTCGTCCACAGCTTTAACCGGTCTGTCAACGCTGCAGCAGCGCTTGCAGCTTCCAGCTCACCGACTGTTGTGCGAATTGAGCACGCGCTGGAACTCTACCTTCTACATGTTGGCCAGGCTTTGTGAGCAGCAGAGGGCAGTTGTTGAATACCAGCTGCAACATGGTTGTCTCCTTTCCAGTCAACTGCCACTGTTCACAAGCGAGGAGTGGGCATTGATGTCAGATCTACAGTTGTGTTCAAAATTATTCAACCCCCACTCAAAAATTTAGTGTTTTGGCCGGTTTGACATTGATTTTGATCATTTTAGTCATCTTGTTCACAATTAAATCAAAGAGGCACTTGTAAGTCAGACAAATATAAGATAACATTTATAATGAAATAACCACAAATGTCTTTTCTCTGCTCACATCATTATCAGTTTTGTTCAACCCCCAAGTGACATTCAATCTTAGTACTTAGTACAACATCCTTTTCCAGTTATAACAGCTTTTAAACGTGAAGCATAGCTTGACACAAGTGTCTTGCAGCGATCTACGGGTATCTTCACCCATTCTTCATGGGCAAAAGCCTCCAGTTCAGTCACATTCTTAGGCTTGCGCGCTGCAACTGCTTTCTTTAAGTCTCACCAGAGGTTCTCAATCGGATTTAAGTCTGGTGACTGCGATGGCCACTTCAAAATGTTCCAGCCTTTAATCTGAAACCATGCTCTAGTGGACTTGGAGGTATGCTTGGGATCATTGTCCTGTTGAAAGGTCCAACGTCTCCCAAGCCTCAGGTTTGTGACGGACTGCATCACATTTTCATCCAATATCTCCTGGTACTGAAGAGAATTCATGGTACCTTGCACACGCTGAAGCTTCCCTGTACCTGTAGAAGCAAAACAGCCCCAAAGCATGATTGACCCCCGCCATGCTTCACAGTAGGCAAGGTGTTCTTTTCTTCATAGGCCTTGTTCTTCCTCCTCCAAACATAGCGTTGATCCATGGGCCCAAACAGTTCTAATTTTGTTTCATCAGTCCACAGAACACTATCCCAAAACTTTTGTGGTTTGTCCACATGACTTTTGGTATACTGCAGTCGACTCTTCTTATTCTTTGGAGACAGCAAGGGGTGCGCCTGGGAGTTCTGGCATGGAGGCCTTCATTACGCAGTGTGCGCCTTATTGTCTGAGCTGAAACTTCAGTACCCGCATCTGACAAATCTTTTTCAGTTCCTCAGCAGTCACACAGGGACTTTTCTCCACTTTGCGCTTCAGGTAGCGCACAGCAGTCGAAGTCAGCATCTTCTTTCTGCCACGAGCAGGTAGCGTTTCAACAGTGCCCTTTGCCTTGAATTTGCGAATGATGCTTCCTATGGTGTCTCTTGGTATGTTTAACATCTTTGCAATCTTCTTATAGCCATTGCCCTTCCTGTGAAGAGAAATCACCTCTTCTCTTGTCTTTCTGGACCATTCTCTTGACTTCACCATGTTTGTAAACACACCAGTAAATGTCTAGAAGGAGCTGAGTATCACAGTCATTTTACATCTGCCTAATTGGTGCTTATTCTGCTTGATTGCTGTTCCTTGACATCCACAGGCGTTTTAAATACCTGATCAAAAACATTTGAATGAACCTCTGTTCTTAAGAGTGGTCGTCTTTAAGGGGTTAAATAATTGTGTCAATGAAGAAATCACAAAAAAACATTTAATACTGTATTACAAAAACACAATTACAAATGTACACTAAATTCCCTAAAACCCTTTACAGCATTGGGGGTTGAATAATTTTGAACACAACTGTATGTGAGGTTTTAAAAAACGTTGATGAATCCGCACAGATGGTTAGTGGTGATAACGCTATTATCAGAATATACATCCCACTGCTGTGTCTACTCAAATGATTACTGCTCACAATTAAGGAAGATGCTTTGAATATGGCAGAAAAGGAAATGGGGGAGAACATTACACAGGGTGATAGCCAAACCTCCTCCAGTTCGTCTTCTCAGCGCGAATTGGGCCATGAAGAGGAGGAGGAGAAGTAGCTGGAGACACTTGCCTCTGCTACAGAGGGTAGTACCCATGGAACTTTAATTCCATCTGTTCAGCATGGATGGGCAGAAGAGGAGAAGGAGGATGAAGGTATGGAGAGTCATCCTGAAGTTGACATGGACGTCTTGCCTGTTGGTATTCTGGCACACATGGCTGACTTCATGTTAGGCTGCCTTTACCGCGACCCTCGCGTTATATGCATTTAGGAAACACAGATTACTGGGTGTTCACCCTTCTCGATTCCCGCTACAAAGAGAACTTTTCATCTCTTATTTCTGTGGTGGAGAGGACGAGTAAAACTGAGCAATACCAGAAGGTGCTTGTTGAGAGATTGCTCCAAACTTTTCCATCTGACAATGTGGCCGGCAGAATTCTTAGGCAACCAAGGAAGGGAGACAAGGAGAACACAAAGCATTGGAATTTGGGCCCCTTTGCGCATCTTGGCTGCAAAAAAGTGTCACCCATGTGGTATTGCCGTACTCAGGAGAAGTAGGGCAATGTGTTTTTGGGGTGTATTTTTACATATACACAGGCTGGGTGTGAGAAATATCTCTGTAAATGACAACTTTTTAAAAAAATGTATACAAAGTTGTCAATTTACAGAGATATTTCTCTCACCCAGCATGGGTATATGTAAAAATACACCCCAAAACACATTGCCCTACTTCACCTAAATACAGCGATACCACATGTGTGCCACTTTTTTGCAGCCTAGGTGCGTAAAGGGGTGTAAAATCCAATTAGTACCTTTAGGCTTTACAAGGTTGCTCACAGTTTAACCCCACCCAAAATGCCAGAACAGTAAACACACCCCACAGATGACCCAATTTCAGAAAGTAGACACGCCAAGGTATTCACTGAGGGGCATAGTGAGTCCGTGGGAGATTAAATGGAAACTTTATATATTTTTTTTCCTCAGAAAGTGTCATTTTCCGCTAACTTGTGAAAAAAAATGAAATCATACATGAACTCACCATGCCCCTCCATGAATACTAGTCTTCTTTCTAAAATGGTGTCATTTGGGGGGTATTTATACTATCCTGGCATTCTAGCACCTGAAGAAACATGACAGGTGCTCAGAAAGTCAGAGCTGCTTCAAAATGGGGAAATACACTTTTTTGCACCATAGTTTGTAAAAGCTATAACTTTTACCCAAACCAATAAATATACACTTATTGCATTTTTTTTATCAAAGACATGTAGAACAATAAATTTAGAGAAAAATGTATATAGAAATGTAGTTTTTTTTAAAAAATTTTACAACAGAAAACGAAAAATGTCCTTTTTTTGCAAAAATTTCGATATTTTTTTATTAATATCAAAAAAAGTTAAAATGTCAGCAGCAATGAAATACCACCAAATGAAAACTCTTTTAGTGAGAAGAAAAGGAGGTAAAATTCATTCGGGTGGTAAGTTGTATGACCGAGCAATAAACCGTGAAAGTAGTATAGTGCAGAATTGTAAAAAGTGGCCTGGGCATTAAGGGTGTTTAAGCTAGGGGAGCTGAAGTGGTTAAAAGAAAAAATGGGTTTATGTCACCCAACAAAGTAACAGACAAATTTAAGAAAGTTATTTTCCTGTCAGGTATGTAGCGCAGGTTTTCCAAGTTTCAATTTCTTTACTTCTATAATACATAGTAATTCCGCAAAAAAAAGTTATTTATTTACATTCCCCATATGTCTACTTCATGTTTGGATCATTTTGGAATGCCATTTTATTCTTTGGGGACGTTACAAGGCTTAGAAATTTAAAAGCAAATCTTAAAACTTTTCAGAAATTTTCAAAAACCCACTTTTTAGGGACCAGTTCAGTTCTAAAGTCACTTTGTGAGGCTTACATAATAGAAACCACCCAAAAATTACCCCATTCTAGAAACGACACCACTCAAGGTATTTAAAACTGATTTTACAAACATTTTTAACCTGTTAGGTGTTTCACAAGGGTTATTGGCAAATAAATTTGGCAAATTTTTCATATTAATCAATTTTTTCCAGTAACTAAGCAAGGGTTAACAGGCAAACAAAACCCAATATTTATTGCCCTGATTCTGTAATTTGCAGAAACACCCCATACTTGGTCGTAAACTGCTGTATGGCCAAACGGCAGGGCATAGAAAGAAATAAGCGCCATGTTGTTTTTGGAAGGCAGATTTTGCTGGACTGGTTTTTAGACACCATGTCCCATTAGAAGCCTCCCTGGTGCGCCCCTAGAGTAGAAACTCCAAAAAGTGACCCCATTTTAGAAACTACGCGATAAGTTGGCAGTTGGTTGGTACTATTTTAGGGTAAATATGATTTTTGATTGGTCTATATTACACTTTTTTTGAGGCAAGGTAACAAAAAATAGAAATTCTGAAATGTCATCTCTTTTTGCCAATAACTCTTGTGGAACACCTAAAGGGTTAACAAAGTTTGTAAAATCAGTTTCGAATACCTTGAAGGGTGTAGTTTCCTAGATAGGGTGACTTTTTTGGAGTTTCAAATGTAGGCGTGCATCAGGGGGGCTTTAAATGGGACATGGTGTCAAAAACAATAGTCAAGAAAAATCTGCCTTTCCAAAACCATATTGCGTTCCCTTCCTTCTGTGCCCCGCCGTTTGGCCATACAGCAGTTAACGACTACATGTGGTGTGTTTCTGCAAACTACAGAATAGGCGCAATAAATATTGAGTTTTGTTTGGCTGTTTACCCTTGCTTTGTTACTGGAAAAATGGAATAACATAGAAAATTTGCAAAAAAATATCTATTTTGGCACCGTTTTAATTTTTTGTTATTTATATCGTTAATCTGACAGGTTAGATAGTGTGCTATTTCTGTAGAGCAGCTTGTTACGGACGCGACAATACCAAATATGACTACTTTTTTTTTTTTTTTTCAGTTTTACATAAAGCATTTTTGAAAAAAAACAATTTTTTAGTGTCTCCACATTCTCAAAGCCATATTTTTATTTTTTGGGGCTAATTTTTTGCAGGATAAGATGTCGGTTTGATTGGCACTATCTTGGGGTGCATATGTCATTTTGGTCGCTTGCTATTACACTTTTTGTTATGTAAGGTGACAAGAATGGCTTTTGACACTGTATTTATATACATTTTTTTTGCTGTGTTCACCTGAGGGGTTAGGTCATGTATTATTTTTATAGAGAAGGTTGTTACGGACACGGCAATACCTAATATGTATACTTTTTATTTATTTATTTAAGTTTGACACAAAAATATCATTTTTGAAACAAATACAAATCATGTTTTAATGTCTCCATAGTCTGAGAGCCATATGTTTTTTTTTATTTTTTGGGGCGATTGTCCTATGTAGGGTTACATTTTTTGCGGGATAAGATGCCGGTTTGACTTTCCATATTTTAGGAGGCATATCATTTTTTGATCACTTGCTATAACACTTTTTGTGATGAGAGGTGACAAAAATGTTTTTTTTTTACACTGTTTCTATTTAATTTTTTTTACCGGTATGTACCTGAGGGAGTAGATTATGTAATATTTTTATAGAGCAGAATTTTACGGATGCGGCGGTACCTAATATGTATACATTTTTTATTTATTTTACTTTAACACAATAACAGCATTTTAGAAAAAATAAATCAATCATGTTTTAGTGTCTCCATAGTCTGAGAACAACGAATCCCATCAGCTGTGTCTTTTGCAAGTACTGTAGGTTTCCTTTTATTTCATTCCAGAAAATGTCCTATAACCAGGACGCGTTTCGGCATACAAGACATTCTCAAGGCTGAGAAAGGCTTGTATGCCGAAACGCGTCCTGGTTATAGGGTGCGGTCATTAGACAGTACAAAGTGTTAAATGTCTGCCACCAAGACAGCAAGCAAGTACGTGAAATTTAGGCCCCTGACACCCAGACAATAGGGCGGTCATTAGACAGTAAAAAGTGTTAAATGTCTGCCACCAAGACAGCAAGCAAGAACGTGAAATTTAGGCCCCTGACACCCAGACAATGGGGCGGTCATTAGACAGTAAATAGATTTAAATGTCTGCTACCAAGACAGCAAGCAAGTAGTGAAAGTTAGGCCACTGACACAAAGACAGAGGAGAGAGGTCCCGAAGCAGAGAATCAGGTTTCATGTCACCCACTAATGGAGAAGGCCACTTTCAGATATTTAGGCCCCTGGCACCCAGATGGAGGAGAGGTTCATTCAACTTTGGGTTGCCCCGCAAAATAATGGTAAAATTAAAAAAAGAGGATTCAATTAAAAAGTGCCCTGAAGTACAAGAATATATGGTTGAGGGGGAGGTAGTTATAAATGTCTATTCTGCACAAGGGATGGACAGGTCCTGTGGGATCCATGCCTGGTTCATTTTTATGAACGTCAGCTTGTCCACGTTGGCTGTGGACAGGTGGCTGCGTTTGTCAGTAATGAGTTGACGCCAACTGTCGTGCTTAATACACGTTCAGACAAAATGCTGGCCGCCGAGCAGGCCAGAACCTCCAAGGCATAAAAGGCTAGCTCTGGCCACAAGGACAATTTAGAGACCCAGAAGTTGGGCCGAACCATCAGTCAGTACGTGGAGGGGTGTGCACACGTAATCTTCCACCATGTTAGTGAAATGCTGCCTCCACGTTCCGTATTAATATTATTATTATTATTATTCCGTATTTTTAAATTGGCCTTTTTGGAACCAAAATGACAACACTGGACACTATAATGCCTTTTTCTGGTATTAATTACAAGAGGACTGCTGCAAATTGGACACCAGAATTTTTTAAATGCTACTTATGTTAAATGAATTCCCACAGTGGGAGAACTATTTCCTTTTCAAAGGAGTAACAACGTGCGGCCTACTATTTCGGGTGTCACCAACACCAGATTGATTAAATTGGCCTTTTTGGAACCAAAATGACAACACTGGACACTATAATGCCTTTTTCTGGTATTAATTACAAGAGGACTGCTGCAAATTGGACACCAGAATTTTTTAAATGCTACTTATGTTAAATGAATTCCCACAGTGGGAGAACTATTTCCTTTTAAAGGAGTAACAACGTGCGGCCTACTATTTCGGTGTCACCAACACCAGATTGATTAAATTGGCCTTTTTGGAAACAAAATGACAACACTGGACACTATAATGCCTTTTTCTGGTATTAATTACAAGAAGACTGCTGCAAATTGGACACCAGAATTTTTTAAATGCTACTTATGTTAAATGAATTCCCACAGTGGGAGAAGTATTTCCTTTTCAAAGGAGTAACAACGTGCGGCCTACTATTTCGGGTGTCACCAACACCAGATTGATTAAATTGGCCTTTTTGGAACCAAAATGACAACACTGGACACTATAATGCCTTTTTCTGGTATTAATTACAAGAGGATTGCTGGTATTTCAGAACACCGGAATTTTTAAAATGCTCGTTTTGGTACATAAATTGCCCACACTGGGAGAATTATTGCCTAAACCTTTTTACAGTATTATTTACTGAAGGAGTGCTTCTTCTGGTCTAACACCAGAATTATGTTTGTTACAGGGAAAGATTTTTTTAATTTATATTTCTGGCAAAAAAAAAAATATATTAAATTTCTGGCTGACATTATTGGACCTGGCTGTAGTGACACTGGCTAGCCTAGCTGGAACAGCACATTCATGGGATTTGCTATCCAAGTGGGTTACTTTCAGTTTCACCACTGATATATTAAATATATTGGCAGTTAGTAGGGGTGACACAAGCACAGCCAAACCCCTGATGTAGTATATCTATGAAAAAATCGACTATTACATGAGATTAATGGACGCTGTGGCAGCTTTTGCTGTAGCACCACAAGTCCCAAAATGGCCGCCGCCTATCAGCCCAGTAACATATGCCAGAAAATGGTCTGCCCAGCCAGAAAAAAAATTGACTTTGACTGAGCAGCTGAATCGCTGTTGTTCTGTGTCACAGGAGTAGATTTTTCACTTCTTTGGAGCTTTTCTTTGGACTCTGTGGCAGCTTGAGCTGGCGCACCACAGGTCCCAAAATGGCTGCCGCCGGTCAGCCCAGTTACATGTGCCGGTAAAAATCGATCTGGCCAGTGTAAAAAAAAATAAACTTTCAGTGAACAGCTCAGCTGAGTTGTTCTGATGCACAGGTTTAGATCATTCACTTCTTATCAGGTTTTCTTCCTCAATTATCCCTGCCTATCTCGCCCTCACAGCAGCTGCATCTATCCCTGGTCTAATCACAGCGGGAGTGAGCACGTTGCGACGTGCGCACAAGCTTATAAAGAGGCTGAGTCACATGCTGCACTTGGCCAATAACAGCCTTGTCAATAGTAGGCATGGCTGCGATGGCATCTTAGGGCAAGTAGTATGATGCATGTTGATTGGCTGCTTTGCAGCCTTTCAAAATGCGCCACAAAAAATGACGAACTACAAAACTGAACCCGAATTTTTATGAAAATGTTCGGGTTCGGGTCGTGTCACGAACACCCCAAAATTCTGTATAGACCGGAACTATTCTCGAAATGTGCGCTCAACAACACTAGTGCTATTCGTATCCCACTCTTAAGTTCTAATCGCATTCGATTTTAACTTATACTTTTTTTTTTGACAGGCACCGCATTCTATTTTAACTTACTGCTGATGCCTGGCAAAAAAAAAAAAAAATGCATAAGTTAACATCGAATGCGATTAGAACTTAATAGTGGGATACGAATAGCACTCGTGCTAGAACAGCACGCATCACGATTATTCAAATTTTGTATTATCGCGATACAAAACCAAACAGTAAAGTTAAAATCGAATGCAATTAGAACGTGTAGTGTGATGCGATTTATTTGAGTTCTAAGAATCGCATTGCGATTTCTGCTTCAGCCAGATTCCGTGCTAATGGAGCGTCTACATCACCATGGGAAAAATGCTAGAATGTACTGTCGGATTTGAGAAGTTGAAATCGCAATGCGATTAAGCAAATATATAAGAATCGCATTGCGATTTCAACGTAATTCAAACATCCTACAGTACATTCTACTGGAGGAGGCGTTCCCATGGTGATCGGTAGCTCAAAGTTGTAATCGCAATGCGATTTCAGCTTTAAGCCTGTACTATTCTGCTATATAGTACTTTCAAAATGCGCCGAGAGAACATGCCGAACTTTTTTGAAAATGTCCGGGTTCGGGTCCGTGTCACGGACACCCCAAAATTCGGTACGAACCCGAACTATTCTCGAACTGTTCGCTCAACACTACTTCTTTGGCAATTGAATTTAACCCCAGAACAAATTTTATCCTTTGCCGGATACTATTAAACTTGGCCAGCCACAGCTGAAACCACTGATTTATGATATTGCTATTTTGGCAATTGAAATTCAACCCAGAACAAAATATATCCTTTGCCGGACACTAGTAAACTTGTCCAGCCACAGCTGGAACACCAGATTTAGTGTCCTGAGGATCGCCCTTGAGAAAGAAAGCAAGTGAAACACGGGTCGGGCGGATAATTTTACATGCTGTATTTTAAGGAAAAATTTTGTAAGTACAATAAAACCCTTTTAAGAAAAAAACCGCGAAGGTACCTCACTATTTGTGCGCATTTTTGACAGAAATATGCAGGAACGGTTGTGAAGACCAATTACCTGTGGAGACTGTCGATATCCAGTGCCGACACATGTGGAGGACTGCGTGAATATTACTAGTGTGAACAAGGAGCAGCGCGGTTCTACCCTATACATAAACTCCTCATGCTGTTGCCACATCACTAGTCTGTGGTTTCTTAATGCTGCAGCCAAATCACTACTCTGGGGTCTCCTCATGCTGCTGATAACTTAACACTATGTCACTGGGTAACTCTGTGGTCTCCCCATGCTGCTGCCACTTCACCACTATATGGGGTCTCCTCATGCTGCTTTTACCTCAACACTATGTCACTGGGTCAATCTGTGATCTCATCATGCTGCTGAAACATCACCACTCTGTGGTCTCCTCATGCTGCTGCCACTTAACCACTCTGTGGACTTCTCATGCTGCTGCCACCTCAACACTATGTCACTTGGCCACTTTGTGGTCTCCTCAGGCTGCTGCCACTTCACCACTCTGTGATATCCCCATTCTGCTTTTACATCAACACTATGTCAATGGGTCAATTTGTGGTCTCATCATGCTGCTGAAACTTCACCACTCTGTGGTCTCCTCATGCTGCTGCCACTTAACCACTCTGTGGACTCCTCATGCTGCTGCCACCTCAACACTATATTACTGGGCCACTTGGTGGTCTCCTCATGCTGCTTTTACCTCAACACTATTTCACTGGGTCATTCTCTGGTCTCCTCATGCTGCTGCCACTTCAAAACTATGTTTTCTCCTCATGCTGTTTCTACCTCAACACTATGTCACTGGGCAATTTTGTGGTCTCATCATGCTGCGGCCACTTCACCACTCTGTGGTCTCCTCAGGCTGCTGCTACCTCAACACTATGTCACTGGGACACTTTGTGGTCTCCTCATGCTGCTTCCACCTCAATTCTATGTCACTGGGCTGCTTTGTGTACTCCTCATGCTGCTTCCACTTCACCTCTCTGTGGTCTCCTCATGCTGCTTTTACCTCAACACTATTTTACTGGGCCACTCTGTGGTCTCCTCAAGCTGCTGCCACTTCACCACTCTGTGGTCTAATCAGCCTGCTTCTACCTCAACACTATGTCACTGGGACACTTTGTGGTCTCCTCATGCTGCTGCCACTTCACTACTGTGTGATCTCCCCATGCTGCTGCCATATAACCACTCTATGGCCTCCTTATACTGCTGCTCCTCAACACTATGTCACTGCGCCACTTTCTGGTCTCCACATGCTGCTGCCACCTCACCACTATGTCATTGGGCCACTCTGTGGTCTCCTCACGCTGCATACACCTCAAATCTATGTCACTTGGCCACTTTGTGGTCTACTCATGCTGCTTCCACCTTAATTCTATGTCACTGGGCCAGTCTGTGGTCTTCTCATGGTGCTTCCACTTCACCACTCTGTGGTCTTCTCATGCTGCATTTACCCCAACACTATGTCACTGGGCCACTCTGTGGTCTCATTATGCTGCTGCCATATAACCATACTATGGCTTGCTTATACTGCTGCTCCTCCCCACTATGTCACTGGGCCACTTTGTGGTCTCTTCATGCTGATGCCACCTCAACATGATGTCACTGGGCCACTCTGTGGTCTCCTCGTGCTGCTATAACCTCAAATCTATGTCACTAGGCCACTCTGTGGTCTCCAAATGCTGCTGAAACCTCCACACTATGTCACTAGGCCACTCAGTGGTATACTCATGCTACTGCCACCTCATCACTATGTCACTGGGCCACTCTGTGGTCTTTTCATGCTGTTGCAACCTCACTACTATGTCACTGGGCAAATCTGTAGTCTCCTCATGCTGCTGCCACCTTACCACTAGGTCACTGGGCCACTCTCTGGCCTCCTCATGCTGCTGCCACCTCACCACTATGTCAATGGGCCACTCTGTGGTCTCCTTATGCTGGTTCCACCTCAACTCAATGTCACTGGGCCACTTTGTGGTCTCCTCATGCTTCTTTTCCCATAACAATATGTCACTGAGTCACTCTGTGGTCTCCTCATGCTGATGCCATTTCACCACTCTATGTTCTCCTCATGCTGCTGCAACCTCAACACTATGGCACTGGGACACTTTATGGTCTCCTCATACTGCTGCCACTTTATCACTATGTGTTATCCTCATGCTACTGCCACTTCACCACTCTGTGGTCTCCTCATGCTGTTGCTACCTCAACACTATGTCACTGGGCCACACTGTGGTCTCCTCATGCTTCTACCACCTAAACACTATGCCAATGAGCCACTCTGTGGTCTCCTCATGCTGCTGCTACCTCAACACTATGTCACTGGGCCTCTTTGTGGTCTCCTCATGCTGCGGAGACTTCCCCACTCTGTGGTCTCCTCATGCTGTTTTTACCTCAACACTATGTCACTGGGCCACTCTATGGCCTCCTCATGCCGCTGCCACTTCACCACTCTGTGATCTCCCAATGCTGCTGCCATATAACTACACTATGGTTTCCTTATGCTGCTGCTCCTCAACACTATGTCACTGGGCCACTTTGTGGTCTCCACATGCTGCTGCCACCTCACCACTATGTCACTGGGCCACTCTGTGGTCTCCTCATGCTGCTTGCACTTCAAATCTTTCTCAATGGGACACTTTGTGTCTCCTCATGCTGCTTCCATTTTATCTCTATGTCACTGGGCCACTCTGTGTTCTCCTCATAATGCTTCCCCTTCCCCACTCTGTGGTCTCTTCATGCTGCTTTTACCCCAACATTATGTCACTGGGCCACTCTATGGTCTCTTTATGCTGCTGCCAATTTATTACTCTGTGGTCTCCTCATGCTGCTGCCTTATAGCCACACTAAGGCTTTCTTATGCTGCTGCTCCTCCCCACTATGTCACTGAGCTACTCTGTGGTCTCCAAATGCTGCTACAACCTCGCCACTATGTCACTAGGCCAGTCTGTGGTATACTCATGCTACTGCCGCCTCATCACTATTAGAGATGAGCGAACACCTGAATGTTCGGGTTCGAGAGGTTCGGCCGAACTTCCGGGAAATGTCCGGGTTCGTGATCCGAACTCAACCCGAACTTCATCCTGAACCAGAACCCCATAGAAGTCAATGGGGACCCGAACTTTTGGGCACTAAAAAGCCTGTAAAAGACTCCTGGAAAGGGCTAGAGGGCTACAAAAGGCAGCAAAATGTAGGGAAATCCCCTGCAAACAAATGTAGATAGGGAAATGAATTAAAATAAAATAAAATAAATAAAAATTAACCTGTAAAAGACACCCAGAGGGATAATATACCGCAATAAACGCATTGCGATTACTACTTTGAGCTAACGATCACCATGGGAACGCCTCCTCCAGTAGAATGTACTGTCGGATCTGAGAATTAAGTTGAAATCGCAATGCGATTCTTATATATTTGCTTAATCGCATTGCGATTTCAACTTAGCATTGCTAAATAATTCCATCCATATCGTTAACTTACTGAGTCAGTAAGTTAGCGAATATGAATGGAATTATTTAGCAATGCTAAGTTAACGACATGCGATTAAGCAGTATATAATAATCGCATTGCGATTTCAACTTAATTCTCACATCCGTCAGTACATTCTACTGGAGGAGGCGTTCCCATGGTGATCGGTAGCTCAAGTTGTAATCGCAATGCGATGCTAAATACATAAGAATCGCATTGCGATTCCAACTTTTAGTACTCAACTTTTAAAATCGTACACCACTTTAAGTTCCAAAGTTGCAATCGCGTTCGAATAGAACTTAAAGCTGTCTCTTAGTCAGTTTTAGTATTGGTGTGCTGTAATAGAAGTTACATTCGTATGCCTGAATATAACTTAGAGCAATACAGTCAACTTTACACTGTTAGTTTTATTATCGCGATAATACAACTATTCAAGAATCGTGTGCGTGCGTCTGTACGTGTGTGCGTTACCTCGGACACTATTCTATTTTGCCAGCCACAGCTGAAACCACTGATTTATGGTATTGCTATTTTGGCAATTGAATTTAACCCCAGAAAATAATCTATCCTTTGCCAGACAGCAGACAGTATTATACTTGTCTAGCCAAAGCTGGAACACCAGATTTAGGGGATTGGTATTTGGGCAATTGTATTTAACCCCTTAATAAAATATAGAAATTTCTTTCCTGAGTTTCTAGGGGTGACAATTAGCACAGCCAAGCCCCTGATGTAGGATATAGCAAAAAAAAAAAAACTAGTATTGATGGATTGACGGACTTGGTGGCAGCTTCTTCTGGCGCACCACAAGTCACAAAATGGCCGCCGATCAACCCAGAAAATAAGTGACAGAAAAACGCTCTGTGCAGCCTAAAAACCAGCGAGCAAGTAACTAGCAGAAGTTCAATGATTCTCAGCTGTAAATTGATCCGTTCATTGATCCGTTCATTTAACCTGCCTAATCTCGCCCTGACAGAAGCTGCGTCCTCTCCCTACACTAATCAGAGCAGTGTGACGTGCGGCGCTACGTGACTCCAGCTTAAATAGAGGCTGGGTCACATGCTGCACTTGGCCAATCACAGCCATGCCATTAGTAGGCATGGCTGTGATGAGGCTCTTAGAGCAGAAAGTAAACGCTAGCTGATTGGCTGCTGTGCAGCCCTTCAGAAAGCGGGAAGTAATCGACGAACACCGGACCCGAACCCGAACTTTTTTGAAAATGTCCGGGTTCGGGTCCGTGTCACGGACACCCCAAAATTCGGTACGAACCCGAACTATTCTCGAACTGTTCGCTCAACACTAATCACTATGTCACTGGGCCACTCTGCGGTCTTCTCAAGCTGTTGCAACCTCACTACTATGTCACTGGGCAAATCTGTAGTCTCCTCATGCTGCTGCCACCTCACCACTATGTCACTGGGCCACTCTCTGGCCTCCTCATGCTGCTGCCACTTCACCACTATGTCAATGGGCTACTCTGCCGTCTCCTAATGCTGGTTCCACCTCAATTCAAAGTCACTGGGCCACTTTGTGGTCTCTACATGCTTCTTTTCCCATAACAATATGTCACTGGGTTACTCTGTGGTCTCCTCATGCTGCTGCCACTTCACCACTCTATGTTCTCCTCATGCTGCTGCAACCTCAACACTATGTCACTGGGCCACTTTGTGGTCTCCTCATACTGCTGCCACTTTACCACTATGTGTTATCCTCATGTTGCTGCCACTTCTCCACTCTGTGGACTCCTCATGCTGCTGCCACCTCAACACTATGTCACTGGGCCACTTTGTGATCTCCTCATTCTGCTGCTACTTCACCACTCTGTGATCTCTCCATGCTGCTGCCATATAACCACTCTATGGTCTCCTCATGCAGTAGCTCTTCAAAGCTATGTCACTGGGCCACTTCGTAGTCTCCACATGCTGTTAACATGTCACCAATTTGTGGTCTCCTCATGCTGCTGCAACTTCCCTTCTCTGTGCTCTCCTCATGCTGCTGCCACCTCAACACTATGTCACTGGGCCACTCTGTGGTCTCCTCTTGCTTCTACTACCTAAACACTATGTCAATGAGCCACTCTGTGGTCTCCTCATGCTGCTGCTACCTCAACACTATGTCACTGGGCCTCTTTGTGGTCTACTCATGCTGCTGAGACTTCCCCACTCTGTGGTCTCCTCATGCTGTTTTTACCTCAACACTATGTCACTGGGCCACTCTATGGCCTCCTCATGCTGCTGCCACTTCACCACTCTGTGATCTCCCAATGCTGCTGCCATATAACTACACTATGGTTTCCTTATGCTGCTGCTCCTCAACACTATGTCACTGGGCCACTTTGTGGTCTCCTCATGCTGCTTGCACCTCAAATCTATGTCAATGGGACACTTTGTGGTCTGCTCATGCTGCTTCCACCTTAATTCTATGTCACTGGGCCACTCTGTGGTCTCCTCATAATGCTTCCACTTCACCACTCTGTGGTCTCCTCATGCTGCTTTTACCCCAACACTATATCACTGGGCCACTCTGTGGTCTCCTTATGCTGCTGCCACTTTCTTACTCTGTGGTCTCCTCATGCTGCTGCCATATAACCACACTATGGCTTCCTTATGCTGCTGCTCCTCACCACTATGTCACTGGGCCACTTTGTGGTCTCTTCAAGCTGCTGCCACCTCAACACGATGTCACTGGGTCACTCTGTGGTCTCCTCATGCTGCTGCTACCTCAAATCTATGTCACTAGGCCACTCTATGGTCCCCAAATGCTGCTGCAAACTCCCCACTATGTCACTAGGCCACTCTGTTGTAAACTCATGCTACTGCCACCTCATCACTATGTCCCTGGGCCACTCTGTGGTCTTCTCATTCTGTTACAACCTCGGTCCTGTCAAAATAATTTAATTAGTTTATATGAGGAGTTAAGTTATAGACTGGGGTGAGTCAGTGGATGTCGTATATCTGGACTTCTCCAAAGCATTTGACACTGTACCACAAAAAAGGTTAGTATATAAAATGAGGATGCTTGGACTGGGAGAAAATATCCGTAAGTGGGTAAGGAACTGGCTGAGTGACAGAAAACAGAGGGTGGTTATTAACGGTAGATACTCAGATTGGGTCACTGTCACTAGTGGGGTACCTCAGGGGTAAGTATTGGGCCCTATTCTCTTTAATATATTTATTAATGATCTTGTAAAATGATCAGTAAAATATCTATTTTTGCAGATGACACTAAACTGTGTAAAGTAATTAACACTGAAGAAGACAGTATACTGCTACAGATAGATCTGAATAAATTGAAGGTTTGGGCAGAGAAGTGGCAGATGAGGTTTAACACTGACAAATGTAAGACTATGCATATGGGAAGGAATAATGAAAGTCACCCGTACAGACTAAGTGGTAAAACACTGGGTAACACTGACATGGAAAAGGACCTAGGAATTTTTGAGAACAGAAAACTAAGCTTTAAAAACCAGTGTCAGGCAGCTACTGCCAAGGCCAATAAGATAATGGGTTTCATCAAAAGGGGCATAGGTGCCCGTGATGAGAACAAAGTCCTACCACTTTACACATCACTGGTCAGACCACACATGGAGGACTGTGTACAGTTCTGGGCTCCTGTGAACAAGGCAAACATAGCAGAGCTGGAGAGTGTTCAGAGGAGGACAACTAAAGTAATAACTGGAATATGGCAACTACAGGACCCTGAAAGGTTATCAAAATTATTGTTATTTACTTTAGAAAAAAGACGACTGAGGGGAGATCTAATATCTATGTATAAATATATCAGGGGTCAGTACAGAGATCTCTCCCATCATCTATTTATCCCCAGGACTGTGACTGTGATGAGGGGACATCCTCTGCGTCTGGAGGAAAGAAGGTTTCTACCCAAACATAGAAGAGGAATATTTACGGTAAGAGCAGTGAGACTATGGAACTCTCTGCCTGAGGAGGTGATGATGGTGAGTACAATAAAGGAAATCAAGAGGGGACTAGATGTATTTCTGGAGTGTAATAATATTACAGGTTATAGCTACTAGAGATGGGTCGTTGATCCAGGGAGTTATTCTGTTTGCCTGATTGGAGTCAGGAAGGAATATTTTTCCCCTTAAGTGGGGAAAATTGGCTTCTACCTCACTGTTTTTTTTTTTTTTTTGCCTTCCTCTGGATCAACTTGCAGGATAACAGGCTGAACTGGATGGACAGGTGTCTTTTTTCGGCCTCATATACTATGTTACTAACTATGTTACATTTTTTGGGGTAAGAGAAGCAATGAAAAAATGGATAATCACACATTTTGACCCTTTTTTTCCGTTACACCATTTGTCGTATTGGAATTTTTTAATATATTTACAGACCAATATTTACATTTTCGGTCACGGTAATACCCATGATGTTTATATTTTTTGTTATTTAGGTTTTTTATTTTTTTATTATACGGAGAGGGTTGTGATTTAGTGATTTTTAGAATGCAGATTGTTCACTTATTATCATGGCATGCCATCAGGTGGCCAAAATAGGAATTGCAGCATGAGCACTATACAGAAACACAAGGGGGGGGGGGGGGGTCAGTCACCATGTCCTTGTATGCAGGTGCATGTAGCCATGGCAAAATATACATACAAACACAGAAATGCAACATCACTCTGCCCTGCCTCTATGATAGAAGTTATCAGGGGTCGTTAGGGTACATTTTGATCAAAAAGTAATAAGCCACTCGCCGCACCAAGGTCCTAAGCTAAATCCTACCTTTTATGGGCCATGACAGGCAGAATTTAGCAGAGTGTTGTTGCATTTCTGTGTTTGTATGTATATTTTGCCATGGCTACGTGCACCTGCATGCAGGGAAGTGCTGACTGACCCCAACCTTGTGTTTATGTGTAGTATATGCTTGCTGTGTGGCGGCCTCCTTTCAGTTGTGCACACCTGACTAGTTTGTTTGCCCTAGAGGCTGGTTTTAATCAGAGTAAGTATAAAACTGAACTTGCATTCATAGTACCTACTAATAGCCATCTGGCTCCAGGAAGAGTACACAGTGGGCTCAGCATGCATGTTTGCGTCCCAGCATGCGTCCCTGGATCTAATGGAGGCTGTTATTGAACCAAAAAGGGTTAATAAGCATGGTTGATCCTAGCATGCATGCTGGGCCCACACTCCCTGGATTTTATGTGGTTGTCATGGCCCATAACAGGTAAGATTTAGCGTTAGGACCACTCATAGAGGCAGCCTTGGCGCGGTGAGTGGCTTATTACTTTTTGCTCAAAATGTACTCTAACGCCTCTGATAAATTCTAGCATAGAGGCAGGGCAGAGTGCTGTTGCATTTCTGTGTTTGTAAGCATGAACACTATAAGCCTCATCAGTGAGGCTTACAGTGTTCAGTGAAACTACTGATGCCCCAATTGGCAGCAGGTTTTTGCGCATTTAGATGCTGTGATCTCACTTGATCATGGCATCTAAAGCCTTTAATTGCCGTGATCAGCATTATTGCCGGTCATGGTAATTAGCCGCAGGTCTCTGCTGTATGAAACAGCAGAGAACTAACAGCCATAACACCCGCTGCACGTGCGAGCAGGCGCAATGTTTACATATCACTCCAGCACCATACATGTACGGTGCTGGTAGCAAAAGGGTTAAAAAGAGGGGGTTAATAATTATTTTTCAGCTTCCAAACATATTGTGTGGAACATTAAAGAGTGCTATCAGAAAGTACAACTTGTCTTTCAGAAAAAGGGCCCTCAGCTGTGTGAATCAAAAAGCAGAACAGTTATGGCTTTTTCACGGTAGGAAGGAAAAACGGAAAAAAAAAAAGAGAACATTAGTTGCATCTTTTATGGTTTAACCCCTTAATAACTGTTGATATGCCTTTTTGCAGTGGTCATTAAATGGCCTTATTCTAAGCTTACTCCTTTTTACTGCAGCCTAAAAAAAGCCTTAAACTGGCCTCATGGGTACCGAAGAGCAGGAGCTTAGCTCTCGGATGACAGCCAGACTCCTGCTCTAATGGCCAGTTAACACCTAAAATGCTGCAGTTCATACTTATTGTTGAATATTAGTTGTGTAAGAGTGAGGGGGCTCACTCGCTAACCCACAGACACTGCCCCAAATGAGTTTGCAAGGTGCCTGTATATATCTGTATATGTCAATCAGGGATCCAGTGAAAGCACAACCTAACAGTACTACATACTACAGTGATACACTGCACTACACAAGTACAACAGTGTATTATGTGAGTGATCAGAGGATGGCAAGTCAAAGTCCCCTTGTGGGGCTAATAACTAGTGAAAAAAATGAAATCCCCTCAACATATTTGGCACCACTGCATTCATAACCTGAACTGTAAAGTTTTCCACATATTTATGATGAAAAAAAAGCCAGAATTACTATTTTATTTGCATATCATTCTCCAAAACAACAGATTTAAAAGCGTTTAAAAAGTCTTACATACCCTAAAATGACTGAAAACTGAGACCTGTCCAGCAAAAATCAAACACTCAAACAGCTGAATGCAAAGAAAAAGTTATGGGTCTTGGGATCGGCAAAATCATTTTTTTTAAAGGTTTTATTTAGAGATGAGCGAATCAAAGTTGACAAAGTGGAATTCGATCCTAATTTCAGGAAAAATTTAATTTGCACTGAAGCGGAATTTCCTCAGGCTTCCTGGTAACAAATCACATTTTTTCCTAAAATGGCTGCTGCACTTGTTACGACATGGAGCAAGGAACTCTGGGAAGGCGGAATCTCCCACAATGCCATGCATGCAGCCAATCAGTAGCCAGCCAGCCCTGTGATATCACAGCCCTATAAATAGCCTCAGCCATCTTGGATTTTGTCATTTTCCAGTGTACTTAGTGCAGGGAGACACATGACAGGCACTAGGGACAGTGCTAGTAAAGACTTCATTGTGCTGAAAAAACTATTTACAAGTTCAGGGAAAGATTATTCAAGCTGTAGGGAAAGGATGGGGAGTAATCATCTACATTATAAAAGAAGAACAGGGTGCAATAGGGGAGTGTACAGTCTGGACAATAGATTTGATTCTATTACACCTTTCTACTCTAATTGGGGATCCATATTGCAGTTATACTGCTGCTTTTAGGTTGTTTGCCCTATATGATACATCAATACTTCCAGCAAACCTTGCTTGTGATTGGGGTGCAAGTTCTGTGTTATACAGCCATTTACAGGGTGCATTAAGAGGAAAGATATGTACGTCCTGTAGCTGTTCTGCGTTGATTTTACATTGTTTAACTCTTTTTGGGGGGTTTATTATTAGTAAAAATATGTCTTAATTGCCGTTCAGCGGTGAAGTTACATTGTACTACAGTTATTTACGGGGTGTTTTAATAGGAAAGATACCTCCGTCCTAGTAGCTGTTCTTCAGTGAATTTTTTTTGTATTAATAGGGAAAAAAAATTAAAAAAAATATATGTCATAATTGCCGTTCATCGGTGAAGTTGCATTACATTGTACTACAGCAATTCACGGGGAGTATTAATAGAAAAGATACAGGGGGATCACGTCCTATTAGCCATTCTGCATGAATTGTGATTGTTATATTTTTCTGGGGGGGTTTATTAACAGGAAAAAATAATTGCCATTCAGCGGTGAAGTTACATTGTACTACAGCCGTTTACTTGGTGTATGAAAAGGAAATGTACGTACGTCCTGTTAGCTTTTCTACTGTGAATTGTGATTGTTATATTTATTTTTTTGGGGTGTATTAACAGGAAAATGAATATGTCTCCGATTGCGGTTCTGCAGTGAAGTTACATTGTACTACAGCCTTTTTGGGGGGCATTATTTTAATTTAATTATTTCATTATACAGTATGTCAGATAGACAGGTGACAGGCCCTTCAAAAGGAACAGGCAGTGGCCAAAATGGTTCTGTCGCAGGCAGAATAGCAGCAGAAGAAGAGGGGTGGCAGCAGGAGTCGCAGCAAGAGGCCTGAGCTCCCAATGTCATCTAGCGGTCGTGTCTTGACCAGCTGCCCAGCGTTGCTTTAATGGTTGACTTGGTCTTCGAGTTCGATGCAAGTGACATCATACACCTGCAGCCAAGATTCTGTGGTTTTCTCTGACACGAGGCTTTGTTGGCATGGACCGGGAGCAGGCCCTGTGCCCCCTACTGTCCTCAACCTGCCTCTGTCATTTTCTGTTCCCTCAGCCACAGAATTATTATATGCCGTAGGCTCGGCTCCACTTTTCAGCGAGGACGAGCGACTAGAGGACAGTCAGCAGCTACTGTCCAGCCAAGATCTCAAGGAGACATCCGCTGCTTCCTCCGACATGCGGGCAAGTAGTGATGATAAAAGTCGTGTGGGAACAGGAGCTGCGAACAGTTAGGCTTCTGTCTCTGAAACCATTGAGGGGGATATCCATGACTTGCAGACAGTAGAGGATGATGATGATGATTTAGCCGATCACACTTGGGAGCCGGGTGAAGAAGTGGCTTCATCATCATCATCAGGAGAAGATGGTGGCAGCTTGAACGTAAGGCAGCTGCAGAGCCAGCAGAGTGGTAGCGTGGCCATGAGTCAGCAGGGTGGCAGCAGTGGGAGGTCGGGAGCCAAACGTGTCCGGGGTAGAAGGCAGTCAAGGTGGAGTGTTGGGGTGAAAATACTCGGCGGTGTGAAAATGTTTTGTTAGGCCGCTAGAGGGGGTGAACATGGCCATTTGCCGTATTTGTGGGCAGAAGGTGAAGCGTGGCCAGGGTGCCAATGTTGGCACCACGGCCCTGCGGCAACTCATGCAACATCACCGTAAAGTGGCCTGGGAGAACCATGGCTCCGATGTGGTGGTCTAGACTGCCGCAGCAACTGCTGCATCACCGAGTGGCATGCACCCAATTGCTTGCAGTCAAGGCTCCACCACCTCAGTCGAAGGGAGCTGTCTGTCCTTCCCATCATCTGCTGGTGCTGATGCTCCTACTCCTCGTCGTCTTACTCCTTATCAGTCATTCCATCAGCAATCGATCACCGAAGCGATTGCCAAGAAACAACAGTATGCATGCACTCATCCAATGGCACAGAAGCTGAACGTGCTCCTGGACAAGTTGCTGGTGCTGCAGTCCCTCCCTTTCCAAATGATGGACTCTTCACCTTTCAGAGAACTGATTGCTTGTGCCGATCCAAGGTGGAGAGTCCCAAGCCGTCATTTCTTTGCCAAAAAGGTAGTACCAGCCCTGCACACACATGTAGAACAGAAGGTGGGCCAGTCCTTGAGCCTGTCGGTGTCGGGCCAAAGTGCATGGCAGCGCAGACGTGTGGAGCTGTAACTAAGGTCAAGGACAATATATGTCCTTTATCGCCCACTGGGTAAATGTGGTTCCTGCCCAGCCACATCAGCGATTTAGCCAGATGATGCGCCTTCTGCCTCCACGTACTTACACTATTGGCCCTGTGACAATGTCTGCCTCTGATGATGGATTACTTACCAAATGCTGATCGAGTTAAGGTGGATGCTCGACAAACAGAATCCATGTTTTGGGGGTTATTGTTTTGACGGATCAGAAGAAGGGCAAAATAATAAGTGACGTCAACACAAAATTACTGCTGACACCCTCCCCACTCTAATAAGAGATAAAACAGTCGGCACTCCGTGGTATAGCGTGCGGTGCGCGCGTCTAGGGTCGGCGTCCCATGAATGCAGTTACAGAAGAGACTGTCACTCGCTGAGCTGGATGCAATATTATTATTTTCTTTTATTATTGCCACATAGAAGAACAAGTAACGTGTTTCAACTCAATATGAGTCTTTATCAAACTGGTAAGTATAATTTAAACATACAAACATTTAAATAGACCGCCTGCCACCCCGTCACCGGATATGGGAATAAGGTAGCAACTTTTTTGTTGCAGGTGGATGGTTACTGGTAAAATGTAACAGACTATTATGGTCAGTCTCCTTGACATAAAGGTCGGTTTGTAGATGACCATCATCGCTTTTAATAACCCAGGTGTCAAGAAAGCTGACTTTCAATGTGTCCCAATATATGGTGAACTGGAGCACCTCCCACACAGAATTGAGAAAGACCGAAAATTCCAGCAAGGATTAAATGCCGCCCCGCCATACGCAAAAAAATATCATCAATGAAACGTCGCCATAAAATACAGTGCTTCTTGTAAGATTTATAATTATAGATATATGTATGTTCAAACCAAGCCATATATATCTATGCCATGTAACTATTTAACCACATAACTATTCACATCGATTAGTCATGATAAAGGTCTCAAAGCGGTGACTTGGATTCTGGAATCCTCCTCCTATGCAGGGCAAGAGAGATAATTTTTTTTTGAAACTTTTGGAGATCATTTTAAGAGAAAATTACTTTCTATTTCAAAATACTTTTTACCAACAACTGGGAACCGTGATGGGTTTGAATGCCGCACCGCCATACGGAAATAGTTATATGGCTTGGTTTGAACATAAATATATCTATAATAATGAATATTACAAGAAGCACTGTATTTTATGGCAACTTTTAATTTACGATATTTTTTGCGTATGGCGGGGCGGCATTCAATCCTTGCTGGAATTTTTGGTCTTTCTCAATTCTGTGTGGGGGGAGCTGCAGTTCACCATACATTGGGACATATTGAAAGTCAACCTTCTTGACATCTGGGTTATAAAAAGTGATGATGGTCATCTACAAACCGACCTTTATGTCAAGGAAACTGACCGTAATTGTCTGTTACATTTTACCAGTAACCATCCATGGATTAATAAGTTCAGGAATGTTATTAATAAACATTTGGCTATTTTGAAAGAAGCGTATCCATCAATAATGGAATTTCAAAATTTACCAATGGTATGTTATAAATGGTCCAAAAATACCAGGGACATTATTGTTAAGGCAGACATAGGCAGTAATAAGACCTTATTGCAATAAAAAACACTTTCTAAACCGAAAAAGGGCACATTTCCGTGTTTACAATGTATCCAGTGATCCAGTGTCATTAGAGGGGAATATTTCGAACACCCACACTACGGAGAAAGATTTCCTGTGAAAGGATTCTTTACCTGTGATAGTAGTTTTGTGATTTATATTCTAAAGTGTCCTCGTGGACTATTGTATGTTGGAGAGACATTAACCAGAATGAAAGACAGGGTTTTCTAAACACAAGTCTACAATACGTAAGAAAAATGTATTACTGCCTGCGCCCTTTCAATTTCATTGTTGTCGCCACAGTATCTCGCAGTTACGCTTTCAGATTTTAGAACAGGTGCAGTCACCCCATCGGGATGGAGACAAGATTAAGCTTCTAAAAAAATGGGAGGCCTTTTGGATCCATAGGTTACAAACCCTGGAGCCAAAAGGCCTAAACTGTGAATATGAACTGAATGCCTTTTTATGAATGTACACTGTTCCATCTGACCATACAATATAACGTTTTGTTTCTTTTACAGAAAACATGATGTGAGTGGTGATTACCTCTAAAGGTCTTTATGGCTGCCCTATATGTAACCCTAACAATTGTACTAATCATATTACGTTTATTGTAACCTATGCATTATGTGTTTGTTTCTAGCATCCTGTTGATTACTTACATCCCCGCATGCTATCTCTGTTACTTTGTTGAATAACATCCCTCTGTGCAATTTTCATTGTATTTGTCAGATCGGCCTGGCCTTTTAGTTTTGTGTATATGTCTCCTTAGTTATGAAACGTCACATCCGGTGACGTGGTGGCAGGCGTTCTATTTAAATGTTTGTATGTTTGAATTATATTTACCAGTTTGATAAAGACTCATATCGAGTCGAAATGCATTACTTGTTCCTCTATGTGGCAAGAATAAAAGAAAAGAATAATATTGCATCCAGCTCAGCGAGTGCCGGTCTTTTCTGTAACTAACCTCTCCACTCTGTCGGGGGCTCTACTTGTATAAGCATTTCATAGAACAGGTTCTGTAGAAATCTATGTGGAATCAGCTGACAATGGTGTAAAGGGAGTGAGATCTTTTATGCTAAAGTAAAATCTTGGGCCTCTGCACGGTTCCTTATACCTGATGCTAACATTGACCTGTAAGGCTGAGTTCAAACTTGAGTTATTTGGTCAGTTTTGGCCCCATAACTGCCCAAATAAGTGAAGTGTGCAGTTATTCTAATAGTGACTCCTGTCATCTACATGTCATACTGACTCACGGTATTATTTGACTACCAGAGCAGACTCCCTATGTGTGTTACTGCAAGGCACAGTGTTCTACACCACTACAAAAGCTCTCTGCAGCCAGTAAATAGCATTTTTTTACGCGATTTGCTACAAATAAATTCGGATCACATTGTAATCTTTTTGGAAAATTTGGCGAACCGACCTAATCAAATTTTTGAGAAATTCGCTCAGTTTTATTGTACAAAAGTAGTGAAATTAAAAAACAAACAAAAGAAAAACGAACTAAGTCTTTGGTACAGCTATTAACATATATATTATTGTTATTTTACCAGACCACGCGCCTATGAAATGCTTCCTGTACGGCTTTCATAATGTCTTTGTTTCTCAGGCTGTAAATAATGGGGTTCACCAAAGGAGTAAACACTGTATATAGAAGTGATAATGTTTTTACATAGGATGTAAGGCCATTTTTGGGGACAATATAAACACTGAAGAGAGTCCCATAAAATATGGAGACCACAATAAGGTGGGAGCTGCAGGTGGAGAAGGCTTTCTTTCTACCAGTACTGGATGTGATCCTTAAGACTGATATAACAATGTAAGTATAAGACATTACAATGATTGTGGTTGGAATAAAGATAATTGGAACACCTAAAAAGTATATCTCTAAGTGAATAATGAAGGTATCAGAACAGGCAAGTTCTACTAAGGGGATGATGTCACAGTAAAAATGGTCAATGGTATTTGGCCCACAAAAATATAGATTGATTATTGTTATGGGGTAAATCATATTAACAGAAAATCCACATAACCAACAGACGATGATTAACATCACACAATGTCCACTTGTCATGATGGTGGAGTAACGGAGGGGATTACAAATGGCCACATATCTGTCATAAGACATCACCGTGAGAAGAAAACATTCAAATGATTCTGAGACACCAAAAAAAAAAAAGCTGAGTGAGACAGTCGCTAAAAGTAACAATCCCCCCATTATTCAGCAGGATATGGAGCAGGATGGGGACAACATCTATGATCAACAAAATGTCACTGATAGACAGTTGTGAGATGAAGAAGTACATTGGAGTGTGGAGGTTCTTGCTGGTGGACACCATGATGATGATCAGGAGATTCCCACAAATTGTCCCACAGAAAACCACAAGAAAAAGACAGAATAGAGAAATTCTTAAATATTGGTGAATTTGAAATCCTAAAAGGAAAATCTCATTGACCGCAGTCAGATTTTTTCCATTTTGTAGAACAGGTGGGAGATGCTAGATAAAATTAAAATAAAAGTTACTTTTTTTGTTTTTACAATGTATCTCTACAGACTCTACAGAATTATTGAATTACTCATAAAATCACACGAGGCTGTAGTCATGTTGGTGCAAAAAATCTGATCTCTACTCTCAACATCTTTATTTTTACCTGGTTTCTCAGAGGGAGAATAATTAAAAAAATATATATTAAAACTAGACATTTCAGCAGGTTACTTATTTATGCATTGTTCTAATCTACTTTATATAGTTACACAAAATGATGTTCATGTATTCCTCCTATAACAATAGATTAGCCTGTAATTATTAAGAACATTCAACATTAAATATCAGCGCTCATGTTTTTCCTTTTCGAGATTAAATTCTTAGTTAAAGCAAGAAAAAATTATATCCTTTACATCTTTTGACTCAAATGTGATTCAAGGTTCACCATACATTGGGACATATTGAAAGTCAACCTTCTTGACATCTGGGTTATAAAAGTGATGATGGTCATCTACAAACCGACCTTTATGTCAAGGAAACTGACCGTAATTGTCTGTTACATTTTACCAGTAACCATCCATGGATTAATAAGTTCAGGAATGTTATTAATAAACATTTGGCTATTTTGAAAGAAGCGTATCCATCAATAATGGAATTTCAAAATTTACCAATGGTATGTTATAAATGGTCCAAAAATACCAGGGACATTATTGTTAAGGCAGACATAGGCAGTAATAAGACCTTATTGCAATAAAAAACACTTTCTAAAAACCGAAAAAGGGCACATTTCCGTGTTTACAATGTATCCAGTGATCCAGTGTCATTAGAGGGGAATATTTCGAACACCCACACTACGGAGAAAGATTTCCTGTAAAGGATTCTTTACCTGTGATAGTAGTTTTGTGATTTATATTCTAAAGTGTCCTCGTGGACTATTGTATGTTGGAGAGACATTAACCAGAATGAAAGACAGGGTTTTCTAAACACAAGTCTACAACACGTAAGAAAAATGTATTACTGCCTGCGCTCCTTTCAATTTCATTGTTGTCGCCACAGTATCTCGCAGGTTACGCTTTCAGATTTTAGAACAGGTGCAGTCACCCCATCGGGATGGAGACAAGATTAAGCTTCTGAAAATGGGAGGCCTTTTGGATCCATAGGTTACAAACCCTGGAGCCAAAAGGCCTAAACTGTGAATATGAACTGAATGCCTTTTTATGAATGTACACTGTTCCATCTGACCATACAATATAACGTTTTGTTTCTTTTACAGAAAACATGATGTGAGTGGTGATTACCTCTAAAGGTCTTTATGGCTGCCCTATATGTAACCCTAACAATTGTACTAATCATATTACGTTTATTGTAACCTATGCATTATGTGTTTGTTTCTAGCATCCTGTTGATTACTTACATCCCCGCATGCTATCTCTGTTACTTTGTTGAATAACATCCCTCTGTGCAATTTTCATTGTATTTGTCAGATCGGCCTGGCCTTTTAGTTTTGTGTATATGTCTCCTTAGTTATGAAACGTCACATCCGGTGACGTGGTGGCAGGCGTTCTATTTAAATGTTTGTATGTTTGAATTATATTTACCAGTTTGATAAAGACTCATATCGAGTCGAAATGCATTACTTGTTCCTCTATGTGGCAAGAATAAAAGAAAAGAATAATATTGCATCCAGCTCAGCGAGTGCCGGTCTTTTCTGTAACTAACCTCTCCACTCTGTCGGGGGCTCTACTTGTATAAGCATTTCATAGAACAGGTTCTGTAGAAATCTATGTGGAATCAGCTGACAATGGTGTAAAGGGAGTGAGATCTTTTATGCTAAAGTAAAATCTTGGGCCTCTGCACGGTTCCTTATACCTGATGCTAACATTGACCTGTAAGGCTGAGTTCAAACTTGAGTTATTTGGTCAGTTTGGCCCCATAACTGCCCAAATAAGTGAAGTGTGCAGTTATTCTAATAGTGACTCCTGTCATCTACATGTCATACTGACTCACGGTATTATTTGACTACCAGAGCAGACTCCCTATGTGTGTTACTGCAAGGCACAGTGTTCTACACCACTACAAAAGCTCTCTGCAGCCAGTAAATAGCATTTTTACGCGATTTGCTACAAATAAATTCGGATCACATTGTAATCTTTTTGGAAAATTTGGCGAACCGACCTAATCAAATTTTTGAGAAATTCACTCAGTTTTATTGTACAAAAGTAGTGAAATTAAAAACAAACAAAAGAAAAACGAACTAAGTCTTTGGTACAGCTATTAACATATATATTATTGTTATTTTACCAGACCACGCGCCTATGAAATGCTTCCTGTACGGCTTTCATAATGTCTTTGTTTCTCAGGCTGTAAATAATGGGGTTCACTCAAAGGAGTAAACACTGTATATAGAAGTGATAATGTTTTTACATAGGATGTAAGGCCATTTTTGGGGACAATATAAACACTGAAGAGAGTCCCATAAAATATGGAGACCACAATAAGGTGGGAGCTGCAGGTGGAGAAGGCTTTCTTTCTACCAGTACTGGATGTGATCCTTAAGACTGATATAACAATGTAAGTATAAGACATTACAATGATTGTGGTTGGAATAAAGATAATTGGAACACCTAAAAAGTATATCTCTAAGTGAATAATGAAGGTATCAGAACAGGCAAGTTCTACTAAGGGGATGATGTCACAGTAAAAATGGTCAATGGTATTTGGCCCACAAAAATATAGATTGATTATTGTTATGGGGTAAATCATATTAACAGAAAATCCACATAACCAACAGACGATGATTAACATCACACAATGTCCACTTGTCATGATGGTGGAGTAACGGAGGGGATTACAAATGGCCACATATCTGTCATAAGACATCACCGTGAGAAGAAAACATTCAAATGATTCTGAGACACCAAAAAAATAAAGCTGAGTGAGACAGTCGCTAAAAGTAACAATCCCCCATTATTCAGCAGGATATGGAGCAGGATGGGGACAACATCTATGATCAACAAAATGTCACTGATAGACAGTTGTGAGATGAAGAAGTACATTGGAGTGTGGAGGTTCTTGCTGGTGGACACCATGATGATGATCAGGAGATTCCCACAAATTGTCCCACAGAAAACCACAAGAAAAAGACAGAATAGAGAAATTCTTAAATATTGGTGAATTTGAAATCCTAAAAGGAAAATCTCATTGACCGTAGTCAGATTTTTTCCATTTTGTAGAACAGGTGGGAGATGCTAGATAAAATTAAAATAAAAGTTACTTTTTTGTTTTTACAATGTATCTCTACAGACTCTACAGAATTATTGAATTACTCATAAAATCACACGAGGCTGTAGTCATGTTGGTGCAAAAAATCTGATCTCTACTCTCAACATCTTTATTTTTACCTGGTTTCTCAGAGGGAGAATAATTAAAAAAATATATATTAAAACTAGACATTTCAGCAGGTTACTTATTTATGCATTGTTCTAATCTACTTTATATAGTTACACAAAATGATGTTCATGTATTCCTCCTATAACAATAGATTAGCCTGTAATTATTAAGAACATTCAACATTAAATATCAGCGCTCATGTTTTTCCTTTTCGAGATTAAATTCTTAGTTAAAGCAAGAAAAAAATTATATCCTTTTACATCTTTTGACTCAAATGTGATTCAAGACTTTTGAAAGTTTTCTTTAGATTTATTTTACACAATAATCTTCCTAACGTTACTCACATTAGATATTTCTTTGTTTCTGACATTCATTTTCAGGTGGATTGTTCTTCTCGTTGCTCTCAGTTCAGCTCTCAAGGGGTAACGATAGCAGCGCAGTGATCTTCATGGCCAAGTGAGGCCACGCTCAGCATTACCTCTGCACATTTATGTAGAAAATAAAGGCAAGGAGGCAGGTAGAAGAACTCCCGGGAGATATCTCTATTATTGAGTTGATCCAAAAGATTAATATTTCTATTATATTCATATCTAAAACAAACTTTAGTTACACATTTTATAATTGTGTAGAGGAAAAACTCAATACCAGTTTAACCCCTGAGTGACCAGCCTGTTTTCAGCCTTACTGACCAAGCGTTTTTCTTCCTTTTTTTCATTGTCGCGTTCCAAGAGCTATAACGTTTTTATTTTTCCATTTATATAGCTTTATGAGGGCTTATTTTTTGTGGGACAAGTTGTATTTCTTAATAGCACCATTTTGGGAAACACATAACTTTCTGATTAACTTTTATTAATTCCTGCAGGTCAGGGCTGTGAGACCCGGGTCCCCTCTCCCCGCTGCACAGGAGACCCGTGCAGCGCTAAGACTGGGCCACTGTAAAAAACGGCGGCCCAGCCTAAGGCCCCTTAGTGACCGCCATAAAAACACATATCAGTGGTCACTAAGGGGTTAAATTTTACTCTATTCTGCATTTTGTCTTTTTATTTGTTTAATTTCTCCTACTATATGATCTGAGTAGCAGGATAGGTGCATATTTGTAACAGTTTAATATCACTACAATGTTTGGATCTTTTTTTTTTGCATTTTTATTTTATTTTTATACAACAAGACTACTTACATCTTCTAGGTCAGTGGTAGTCAACCCATGACATGGGTGCCAGAGGCAGCACTTAGAGCCAGCTCTGTGGGCACTCACACCCTTGAAAAAGACTATGATGTACCAATATGCCTTATGCCATTCACCAGCGCAGGGCGCTCTACAATACTGCCAAAATATGGGGCATCTGATCATCACACCTTTTTGAAATTGTACCTAAAACAATGGCTCCTAATAGAAAATTAATCCTTGTTTGAGGCTATAGCAACCTTCATAGAAGGCTTGTGGCATGATATTTCAGTAAATTTAAACCCATTTAGCAAGAGAATTCTAAGTCACACAATGGTTTAGAATAAGCAGGCCTAGCTTTATACAAGCTTTCCATTTCGTCCCAAAAGGCGTTGGACAAATACTAAGTCAGACATTTGCCCAGGCTCTCACCTTTACCCAAAACCAAACTCACCACCCCATATATTTTTGGACTTTAGTGTGTGCCTAAAATTATAGTTATACTGGTACAGGAAAGGGTCTTGTCTAGTGATGAGTGGACCGGTGGATGTTCGAGTTTGATGGGTTCGGCCGAATTGAGTTTCAAAGTCCGCTTTGGGTCCACAACTTGACCCGAATTTGACCAAGAACACCGAACCCCATTGAGGTCATTTTATTCTGTGTGTGACCTATAGCCACTTTTTGGGGTGTGGTTGGAATACTTCTCTACTCTGCCAATATAAGAAATAATAATCTTAAGCCAGGAGGTGTAGGTCCAAGTAGACAAGGAGGAGGTGGAAGTGGCGGTGAAGGTTTTTTTTGGTTTGTGGAGGCCCCAAAACATTGGGAAATAGCAAAGAGAATGCACAAAGTGCTCTGGAGTACAACAATGGCTAGGTTCGCCTGGTATCTTCTCTACTCTGCCAATATAAGGCTTAAGAATCTTGAGCCAGAAGATAGATGTCCGAGAGGAGGAGGAGGCGGACATGTCAGTGTAGGCGGAAAAGATGGAGGAGGTAGCCAACATATTTTTGTGTTTTTTTCTTACATTTTTTATCTTTTTTTGTGGAGGCCGCAAAACATTGGGAATTAGCAAAGAGAATGCACAAAGTGCACTGGAGTATGACAATGGCTGGTTGTGGCCGTTTTACCTCTCTAATCTGCCCAAGGTATGGAAAAGTACTGTGGGATCCATGCCTGGTTCATTTTAATGAACGTAAGCTTGTCCACGTTGGTTGTGGACAGCCGTGCCTGTCCGTGATCCCCCCCCCTTCCCCGCTATGATAAACACACATTCGGTCAATACATTTGCCGCAGTAAGGCCAGTACTTTCAAGACGAAAAGGGCAAGTTCAGGCCATGTGTCCAATTTGGAGACCCAGAAGTTGAATGGGGCAGACCCATCAGTCAGTACGAGCAGACATGTATACATGTACTGCTTCACCATGTTTCTGAAATGCTGCCTCCTGCTAAGACGGTCCGTATCAGATGGTGGTGCTGTATGTTGTGGTATGCTGACAAAGCTTTTCCACATTTCGGCCATGCTAACCCTCTCACTGGAAAGAATGAGTGTAACATGGCGATCCTTGTGCAGGCACTGCAGCTTGTAGTCGATCATGTGTGCCAGGCTGCCCAGAGGCAACAACAATCTTTCCTTGGTGGGAGCTGTATAATTTGTGTCCTCTGTATACCCCAGCCATGCTCCAGTGATGCCTGTGAGCTGATTTGGGTGCTATCCTGCTGTAAATGCGGACCTTCCTCCTCCTCCTTTTCCAAAACTGCACCCTGGCTGGACAGTTGTGTACCTGGCCACTGTTGGTGCTGGAAACCATCCTCTGAACCACCTGTGAACGACTGTCCACAATGGTGTCATCGTGACAAAGGTAACGTCCCTATGTGATGCTCTCCTTATTTTTATGGTCACGCACCAAATTGGCTGACAGATGAACAACAATTGTATTTCTGTGTCACGGTGCAGGAGGTGTATCTCCTCCAAAAATGGCTTTATGTGAACCACAGAATTAACAGACAGATTAGTTATTGTATCTTTCTGGTGTCAAGGATGCAAAGAGGTGTTTTCGCATCCCCAAAAATGGGGTTATGTCACTAATAGAGTTGAGCGAACACCTGGATGTTTGGGTTCGAGAAGTTCAGCCGAACTTGACCCCGAACCTGAACCCATTTCAGTCAATGGGGACCCGAACTTTTAGGCACTAATAGGCTGTAAAATAGTCCTGAAAAGTAGGTAAATGCCCTGCAAACATATGAGGATAGGGAAATGACTTAAAATAAAATAAAATACAGAAAAATAATAAATAAACATTCTAAACTTGAGGCCCAAGTGGAGGCCAGTGGCACCTGTCACCCCAGCAAACAGAGGATGGCAGCTTACGCCACCACATCTGTCATTGCCACCAAGCATCTCACCAAATCCCATGGAAGTGTTCAGCTATCTTGGCTGTCCATCTCCCAAACACTGGAGAGAAAAAGAAATAGAAAGAGGAAGTACTCCCCCACTCCATGGCTCTGAATGCCTTATTTCAAACTTCCTGGTCCTTTGGAAAATGCTGTCATTCTGTCTGGTGGACATTTTTAAAAACCTTATGGCGGTGGCTGTCCCACAGTACGTGTATCCCAGCCGCAGCTACTTTTGCAGGCGAGCCATCCCTTCCCTGCACAACCAAGTGGCGGACAAAATCATGTGCACTGCGCAACGCTATCTGTGGCAACGTCCACATAACAAACAACACAGTGGGTAAATGTGCTGAATTTGGGGGTGCAGAAATTCCTAAACACCAGACAGTGAAAATCAATTCAGTTAATCGAACTCACACAACACCCTACCCCCTTTTCACTCCAAACCATTAACAAACTATATACAAATTTTCTTAAAAACATATTAAAAAATAACTATAATGCAGCTAAACTTACCGTATCCAACATACAAAACTATATACACGCCTTATCCTTAACTTAAGGCCAGTGACATTCCAAGTGGCTCAAAAGGGTGGGTTCCTGCACCAACATAGGCCCCGGCCGCAGAGACACAATTGTCCAGCCAGGGCACAGTTCTGAGGATGAGGAGGATAAAGTAGGATGAGGAGGAGTAGGAGGAAACGTGTTCTCAGCAGGGTGGCACCCAAGCCAGCTCACGGGCAGCTGGATCACCATCATCAAATCAGAAGGCTGGGTTAGCATTGGCGAAATGTGGGAAAAGCTTTGTCATCACGCCACAACAACCTGCACCACCAGCAGATCTGGAACGTCTTAGCACGAGGCAGCATTTCAGCAACATGGTGGAAGAGTACACATACTGACTGATGCGATTGCCCAGGGCGTAGCTACAGGGAAGCGTGAAGCTACTGTTTTGGGATCCCTGACCTAGAAGGGGCCCGTCCAGGAGGAGGAGGAGGACTAAAGACTTTGTCAGGGCCCTCAACAGTACATTATACACAAAATTAGATACAGTGGCAGTATAGACAGTAGAGAAAGCGGATGGAAAATAAACCCAAAC
>CM065590.1:11074456-11235107 GCA_033119425.1 Bufotes viridis
GACCTCAATGGGGTTCAGTGTTCTTGGTCAAATTCGGGTCAATTTCTGGACCCAAAGCGGACTTGAAAACTCAATTCGGCCGAACCCATCAAACTCGAACATCCACCGGTCCACTCATCACTAGACAAGACCCTTTCCTGTACCAGTATAACTATAATTTTAGGCACACACTAAAGTCCAAAAATATATGGGGTGGTGAGTTTGGTTTTGGGTAAAAGTGAGAGCCTGGGCAAATGTCCGACTTAGGATTTGTCTAACGCCTTTTGGGACGAAATGGAAAGCTTGTATAAAGCTAGGCCTGCTTATTCTAAACCATTGTGTGACTTAGAATTCTCTTGCTAAATGGGTTTAAATTTACTGAAATATCATGCCACAAGCCTTCTATGAAGGTTGCTATAGCCTCAAACCTCAAACAAGGATCAATTTCCTATTAGGATCCATTGTTTTAGGTACAATTTCAAAAAGGTGTGATGATCAGATGCCCCATATTTTGATAGTATTGTAGAGCGCCTTGCGCTGGTGAATGGCATAAGGCATATTGGTACATCATAGTCTTTTTCAAGGGTGTGAGTGCCCACAGAGCTGGCTCTAAGTGCTGCCTCTGGCACCCATGTCATGGGTTGACTACCACTGACCTAGAAGATGTAAGTAGTCTTGTTGTATAAAAAAAAACAAAGCAAAAAAAAAAGATCCAAACATTGTAGTGATATTAAACTGTTACAAATATGCACCTATCCTGCTACTCAGATCATATAGTAGGAGAAATTAAACAAATAAAAAGACAAAATGCAGAAGAGAGTAAAATTTTACCCCTTAGTGACCACTGATATGTGTTTTTATGGCGGTCACTAAGGGGCCTTAGGCTGGGCCGCCGTTTTTTACAGTGGCCCAGTATTAGAGCTGCAGCTGGGAGAGGGGACCCGGGTCTCACAGCCCTGACCGGCAGGAATTAATAAAAGTTAATCAGAAAGTTATTTGTTCCCCAAAATGGTGCAATTAAGAAATACAACTTGTCCCGCAAAAAATAAGCCCTCATAAAGCTATATAGATGGAAAAATAAAAACGTTATAGCTCTTGGAATGCGGCAATGAAAAAAAGGAAGAAAAAACGCTTGGTCAGTAAGCCCCAAAACAGGCTGGTCACTAAGGGGTTAAACTGGTATTGAGTTTTTCCTCTACACAATTATAAAATGTGTAACTAAAGTTTGTTTTAGATATGAATATAAAAGAAATATTAATCTTTTGGATCAACTCAATAATAGAGATATCTCCCGGGAGTTCTTCTACCTGCCTCCTTGCCATTATTTTCTACATAAATGTGCAGAGGTAATGCTGAGCGTGGCCTCACTTGGCCATGAAGATCACTGCGCTGCTATCGTTACCCCTTGAGAGCTGAACTGAGAGCAACGAGAAGAACAATCCACCTGAAAATGAATGTCAGAAACAAAGAAATATCTGATGTGAGTAACGTTAGGAAGATTATTGTGTAAAATAAATCTAAAGAAAACTTTCAAAAGTCTTGAATTACATTTGAGTCAAAAGATGTAAAAGGATATCATTTTTTCTTGCTTTAACTAAGAATTTAATCTCGAAAAGGAAAAACATGAGCGCTGATATTTAATGTTGAATGTTCTTAATCATTACAGGCTAATCTATTGTTATAGGAGGAATACATGAACATCATTGTGTGTAACTATATAAAGTAGATTAGAACAATGTATACATAAGTAACCTGCTGAAATGTCTAGTTTTAATATATATTTTTTTAATTATTCTCCATTGTACAAACAAAAAAAGTAACTTTTATTTTAATTTTATCTAGCATCTCCTACCTGTTCTACAAAATGGAAAAAATCTGACTGCGGTCAATGAGATTTTCCTTTTAGGATTTCAAATTCACCAATATTTAAGAATTTCTCTATTCTGTCTTTTTCTTGTGGTTTTCTGTGGGACAATTTGTGGGAATCTCCTGATCATCACCCTGGTGTCCACCAGCAAGAACCTCCACACTCCAATGTACTTCTTCGTCTCACAATTGTCCATCAGTGATATTTTGTTGATCATAGATGTTGTCCCCATCCTGCTCCACATCCTGCTGAATAATGGGGGGATTGTTACTTTTAGCGACTGTCTCACTCAGCTTTATTTTTTTGGTGTCTCAGAATCATTTGAATGTTTTCTTCTCACGGTGATGTCTTATGACAGATATGTGGCCATTTGTAATCCCCTCCGTTACTCCACCATCATGACAAGTGGACATTGTGTGCTGTTAATCATCGTCTGTTGGTTATGTGGATTTTCTGTTAATATGATTTACCCCATAACAATACTCAATCTATATTTTTGCGGGCCAAATACCATTGACCATTTTTACTGTGACATCATCCCCTTAGTAGAACTTGCCTGTTCTGATACCTTCATTATTCACTTAGAGATATATTTTTTAGGTGTTCCAATTATCTTTATCCCAACCACAATCATTGTAATGTCTTATACTTACATTGTTATATCAGTCTTAAGGATCACATCCAGTACTGGTAGAAAGAAAGCCTTCTCCACCTGTAGCTCCCACCTCATTGTGGTCTCCATATTTTATGGGACTCTCTTCAGTGTTTATATTGTCCCCAAAAATGGCCTTACATCCTATGTAAAAACATTATCACTTCTATATACAGTGTTTACTCCTTTGGTGAACCCCATTATTTACAGCCTTAGAAACAAAGACATTATGAAAGCCGTACAGGAAGCATTTCATAGGCGTGTGGTCTGGTAAAATAACAATAATATATATGTTAATAGCTGTACCAAAGACTTAGTTCGTTTTTCTTTTGTTTGTTTTTTAATTTCACTACTTTTGTACAATAAAACTGAGCGAATTTCTCAAAAATTTGATTAGGTCGGTTCGCCAAATTTTCCAAAAAGATTACATTTGATCCGAATTTATTTGTAGCAAATCGCGTAAAAAACTGCTACTTACTGGCTGCAGAGAGCCTTATAGTGGTGTAGAACACTGTGCCTTGCAGTAACACGCATAGGGAGTCTGCTGTGGTAGTCAAATAATACCGTGAGTCAGTATGACATGCAGATGACAGGTGTCACTATTAGAATAACTGCACACTTCACTTATTTGGGCAGCTATGGGGCCAAAACTGACCAAATAACTCAAGTTTGAACTCAGCCTTACAGGTCAATGTTAGCATCAGGTATAAGGAACCGTGCAGAGGCCCAAGATTTTACTTTAGCATGAAAGATCTCACTCCCTTTACACCATTGTCAGCTGATTCCACATAGATTTCTACAGAACCTGTTTTATGAAATGCTTATACAAGTAGAGCCCCCCCTGACAGAGTGAAGAGGTTAGTTACAGAAGAGACCGGCACTCGCTGAGCTGTATGCAATATTATTCTTTTCTTTTATTCTTGCCACATAGAGGAACAAGTAATGCATTTCGACTCGATATGAGTCTTTATCAAACTGGTAAATATAATTCAAACATACAAACATTTAAATAGAACGCCTGCCACCACGTCACCGGATGTGACGTTTCATAACTAAGGAGACATATACACAAAACTAAAAGGCCAGGCCGATCTGACAAATACAATGAAAATTGCACAGAGGGATGTTATTCAACAAAGTAACAGAGATAGCATGCGGGAATGTGAGTAATCAACAGGATGCTAGAAACAAACACATAATGCATAGGTTACAATAAACGTAATATGATTAGTACAATTGTTAGGGTTACATATAGGGCAGCCATAAAGACCTTTAGAGGTAATCACCACTCACATCATGTTTTCTGTAAAAGAAACAAAACGTTATATTGTATGGTCATATGGAACAGTGTACATTCATAAAAAGGCATTCAGTTCATATTCACGGTTTAGGCCTTTTGGCTCCAGGGTTTGTAACCTATGGATCCAAAAGGCCTCCCATTTTTTTAGAAGCTTAATCTTGTCTCCATCCCGATGGGGTGACTGCACCTGTTCTAAAATCTGAAAGCGTAACTGCGAGAAACTGTGGCGACAACAATGAAATTGAAAGGGCGCAGGCAGTAACAAATCTTTCTTACCTATTGTCGACTTGTGTTTAGAAAACCCTGTCTTTCATTCTGGTTAATGTCTCTCCAACATACAATAGTCCACGAGGACACTTTAGAATATAAATCACAAAACTACTATCACAGGTAAAGAATCCTTTTCACAGGAAATCTTTCTCCGTAGTGTGGGTGTTCGAAATATTCCCCTCTAATGACACTGGATCACTGGATACATTGTAAACACGGAAATGTGCCCTTTTCCGGTGTAGAAAGTGTTTTTTATTGCAATAAGGTCTTATTACTGCCTATGTCTGCCTTAGCAATAATGTCCCTGATATTTTTGGACCTTTTATAACATACCATCGGTAAATTTTGAAATTCCATTATTGATGTATACGCTTCTTTCATAATAGCCAAATGTTTATTAATAACATTCCTGAACTTATTAATCCATGGATGGTTACTGGTAAAATGTAACAGACAATTACGGTCAGTCTCCTTGACATAAAGGTCGGTTTGTAGATGACCATCATCAATTTTTTTAACCCAGATGTCAAGAAAGCTGACTTTCAATATGTCCCAATGTATGGTGAACTGGAGCTCCTCCCACACAGAATTGAGAAAGACCAAAAATTCCAGCAAGGATTGAATGCCGCCCTGCCATACGCAAAAAATATCGTAATTTAAAAGTTGCCATAAAATACAGTGCTTCTTGTAATATTCATTATTATAGATATATTTATGTTCAAACCAAGCCATATAACTATTTCCGTATGGCGGTGCGGCATTCAAACCCATCACGGTTCCCAGTTGTTGGTAAAAAGTATTTTGATTCAGAAAGTAATTTTCTCTTAAAATGATCTCCAAAAGTAAAAAATAAATAAATATCTCTCTTGCCCTGCATAGGAGGAGGATTCCAGAATCCAAGTCACCGCTTTGAGACCTTTATCATGATTAATCAATGTGAATAGTTATGTGGTTAAATAGTTACATGGCATAGTTATATGGCTTGGTTTGAACATACATATATCTATAATTATAAATCTTACAAGAAGCACTGTATTTTATGGCGACGTTTCATTGATGATATTTTTTTGCGTATGGCGGGGCGGCATTCAATCCTTGCTGGAATTTTCGGTCTTTCTCAATTCTGTGTGGGAGGTTCTCCAGTTCACCATATATTGGGACACATTGAAAGTCAGCTTTCTTGACACCTGGGTTATTAAAAGCGATGATGGTCATCTACAAACCGACCTTTATGTCAAGGAGACTGACCGTAATAGTCTGTTACATTTTACCAGTAACCATCCACCTGCAACAATAAAGTTGCTACTTTATTCCCATATCCGGTAATGTGGTGGCAGGCGGTCTATTTAAATGTTTGTATGTTTAAATTATACTTAGGCAGTTTGATAAAGACTCATATTGAGTTGAAACAAGTTACTTGTTCTTCTATGTGGCAATAATAAAAGAAAATAATAATATTGCATCCAGCTCAGCGAGTGACAGTCTCTTCTGTAACTGCATTCATGGGACGCCGACCCTAGACGCGCGCACCGCACGCTATACCACGGAGTGCCGACTGTTTTATCTCTTATTAGAGTGGGGAGGGTGTCAGCAGTAATTTTGTGTTGACGTCACTTATTATTTTGCCCTTCTTCTGATCCGTCAGAACAATAACCCCCAAAACATGGATTCTGTTTGTCGAGCATCCACCTTAACTCGATCTGCATTTGGTAAGTAATCCGTCATCAGAGGCAGACATTGTCACAGGACCAATAGTGTAAGTACGTGGAGGCAGAAGGTGCATCATCTGGCTAAATCGCTGATGTGGCTGGGCAGGAACCACATTTACCCAGTGGGCGATAAAGGACATATATTGTCCTTGACCTTAGTTACAGCTCCACACGTCTGCGCTGCCATGCACTTTGGCCCGACACCGACAGGCTCATGGACTGGCCCACCTTCTGTTCTACATGTGTGTGCAGGGCTGGTACTACCTTTTTGGCAAAGAAATGACGGCTTGGGACTCTCCACCTTGGCTCGGCACAAGCAATCAGTTCTCTAAAAGGTGAAGAGTCCATCATTGCTGATGGAATGACTGATAAGGAGTAAGATGACGAGGAGTAGGAGCATCAGCACCAGCAGATGATGGGAAGGACAGACTGCTCCCTTCGACTGAGGTGGTGGAGCCTTGACTGCAAGAAATTGGGTGCGTGCCACTCGGTGATGCAGCAGTTGCTGCGGCAGTCTAGACCACCACATCGGAGCCATGGTTCTCCCAGGCCACTTTACGGTGATGCTGCATGAGTTGCCGCAGGGCCGTGGTGCCAACATTGGCACCCTGGCCACGCTTCACCTTCTGCCCACAAATACGGCAAATGGCCATGTTCACCTACTCTAGCGGCCTAACAAAACATTTTCACACCGCCGAGTATTTTCACCCCAACACTCCACCTTGACTGCGTTCTACCCCGGACACGTTTGGCTCCCGACCTCCCACTGCTGCCACCCTGCTGACTCATGGCCACGCTACCACTCTGCTGGCTCTGCAGCTGCCTTACGTTCAATCTGCCACCATCTTCTCCTGATGATGATGATGAAGCTACTTCTTCACCCGGCTCCCAAGTGTGATCGGCTAAATCATCATCATCATCCTCTACTGTCTGCAAGTCATGGATATCCCCCTCAATGGTCTCAGAGACAGAAGCCTAGCTGTTCGCAGCTCCTGTTCCCACACGACTTTTATCATCACTGTTCTACATGTGTGTGCAGGGCTGGTACTACCTTTTTGGCAAAGAAATGACGGCTTGGGACTCTCCACCTTGGCTCGGCACAAGCAATCAGTTCTCTAAAAGGTGAAGAGTCCATCATTGCTGATGGAATGACTGATAAGGAGTAAGATGACGAGGAGTAGGAGCATCAGCACCAGCAGATGATGGGAAGGACAGACTGCTCCCTTCGACTGAGGTGGTGGAGCCTTGACTGCAAGAAATTGGGTGCGTGCCACTCGGTGATGCAGCAGTTGCTGCGGCAGTCTAGACCACCACATCGGAGCCATGGTTCTCCCAGGCCACTTTACGGTGATGCTGCATGAGTTGCCGCAGGGCCGTGGTGCCAACATTGGCACCTGCATGAGTTGCCGCAGGGCCGTGGTGCCAACATTGGCACCCTGGCCACGCTTCACCTTCTGCCCACAAATACGGCAAATGGCCATGTTCACCTACTCTAGCGGCCTAACAAAACATTTTCACACCGCCGAGTATTTTCACCCCAACACTCCACCTTGACTGCGTTCTACCCCGGACACGTTTGGCTCCCGACCTCCCACTGCTGCCACCCTGCTGACTCATGGCCACGCTACCACTCTGCTGGCTCTGCAGCTGCCTTACGTTCAATCTGCCACCATCTTCTCCTGATGATGATGATGAAGCTACTTCTTCACCCGGCTCCCAAGTGTGATCGGCTAAATCATCATCATCATCCTCTACTGTCTGCAAGTCATGGATATCCCCCTCAATGGTCTCAGAGACAGAAGCCTAGCTGTTCGCAGCTCCTGTTCCCACACGACTTTTATCATCACTACTTGCCCGCATGTCGGAGGAAGCAGCGGATGTCTCCTTGAGATCTTGGCTGGGCAGTAGCTGCTGACTGTCCTCTAGTCGCTCGTCCTCGTTGAAAAGTGGAGCCGAGCCTACGGCATATAATAATTCTGTGGCTGAGGGAACAGAAAATGACAGAGGCAGGTTGAGGACAGTAGGGGGCACAGGGCCTGTTCCCGGTCCATGCCAACAAAGCCTCGTGTCAGAGAAAACCACAGAATCTTGGCTGCGGGTGTCTGATGTCACTTGCATCGAACTCGAAGACCAAGTCAACCATTCAAGCAACGCTGGGCAGCTGGTCAAGACACGACCGCTAGATGACATTGGGAGCTCAGGCCTCTTGCTGCGACTCCTGCTGCCACCCCTCTTCTTCTGCTGCTATTCTGCCTGCGACAGAACCATTTTGGCCACTGCCTGTTCCCTTTGAAGGGCCTGTCACCTGTCTATCTGACATACTGTATAATGAAATAATTAAATTAAAATAATGCCCCTCCAAAAAGGCTGTAGTACAATGTAACTTCACTGCAGAACCGCAATCGGAGACATATTCATTTTCCTGTTAATACACCCCAAAAAAATAAATATAACAATCACAATTCACAGTAGAAAAACAGGACGTACGTACATTTCCTTTTCATACACCAAGTAAACGGCTGTAGTACAATGTAACTTCACCGCTGAATGGCAATTATTTTTTCCTGTTAATAAACCCCCCCAGAAAATTTAACAATCATAATTCATGCAGAATGGCTAATAGGACGTATGTATCTTTCCTATTAATACTCCCCGTGAATGGCTGTAGTACAATGTAATGTAACTTCACCGATGAACGGCAATTATGACATATATTTTTTTACATTTTTTTCCCTATTAATACAAAATAAAATTCACTGAAGAACAGCTACTAGGACGGAGGTATTAGGAACCCAGCTCTAAGTTGAATTCGCAATGCGATTAATATAACCTGTATTAATCGCATTGCGATTAAAACTTAGAGCTGAGTTCCTAATGGTTGTATTACTAGAATATAACGAAGATTGAGAATATAGCGCTATATTCGCAATCTTCGTTATATTCTAGCAATGTAACCATTAGGAACAGATCTAAGTTGTAATCCCAATGCGATTAATACAGGTTATATTAATCGCATTGCGATTACAACTACTAACACTGCAGCTTCAGAATGAATCTAAGATGGATGCCGTCCTTGCTTTTTGATAGGGGGTGGGAGGTTCTGGGAGGGAGACTGATGTACTAGCCCTAAAAAGGGCTTTTTGGGGTGCTGTCAGGACGCTGTCCTGACAGCAGAGATCTGATGAGTCTTTCAGGACTGGAGTGGACACTGAATACACTAGCCTAGCTATCGATTTCCCTATTAAATCAGCAGCAACTACACTCTCCCTCCTCTCACTAAGACTGCAGCTTCCGAATGAATCTAAAATGGATGCTGTCTAGGAAATGGGAGGGTCTGGGAGGGAGGGTATGCTAATTGGCTGGAATGTGTTGTCAGCAGAACAAAATCCTGCTGAGTATTCTCCCAACTATCCACTAGAGGGCTAAGGCCCCTAGCTAGCTTCCCCACTCTGGCCCAGAGAAGAGCACATTCTTTGGGGTCGTAAAGTTGGCTTGCTTCCTCTCGAGACATTAAGGTTTCATCTTACATGTCCAACATAGACACTCCATGGGCAAACTCCATTAGAAAGCTTAAGTGGACCTAGCCCGGAACCAGTGAATACTAGGAACCCAAAATGAAATACCACAACCCCATAAACCAAGCAGCATATAAGGGTTCCAGACACACCTACCAAAAGGGGCTGTCAACCCCAGGCTGACATAAAACCCCTTAGGAAAACTCCAGGACAGGCATGTGTGATGTCAATGCGAAGCCTGCGAGCTCAGCAACGTGACTATTATACTCTAGAGGCTCTTCGGACACCCCAGACAGAACCAGAACCTCTAGAAGTTTCCCTTACTTTCTGAGACACCACAGTACAGGGGCTGGTCCTCTCCAGCCCGGCTCCTAGAAGACCCCCTCGACTAAAACTCTGCAAGATGATTGGTCCTCAAGCAGACCCTATAAAGGCGGGAGGCTGGACCAGAGGGGTAGTCTGTCCACAACACCTGAACCTAAGAACACGTGTGTCAGAGAGCTCTGCAAAAGGGGCGGACCCAGAGCTCTGACATCATCGCCCAGCATCTGTGCGCAGAGCTGAGAATAAGGTAGCGTACCTTGAACTGTATCATTGTTGTAGAATTGCCTTGTTATTATCAATCTTATTAGTATTATTCTTATTCATTTATTTGTTGTAACTCAGTAATTTTTCTGTAACTTTTTGTAACCTTTGTACTGTTTTTCTATATCAATATTTCTTCATTTGATATAAAATCAAAGAGTTAAAATCTCATTGATGGATGATTTATTCCGTGGTTGAATGCAAACCAGAGTATATAACGAACCTATTGTTCCGGAGGAGCTACTATAAATTAGAGTATAAAGTGCATGTTTTTATATGAATAACGGAGCATCCTTGTGAGGCTGCATCAATCCGTTGGCACATCGGGGATATCGATTGGAGTGTGGGGGTGGATGATCGCGATCCTCACCCGGATATTGAGAGAGGCGGAGTCACGTGTGACAGCCGAGGCTTCCCAGCTTGACCCCTCTCTTCAATCTACACCCAGATCAATATCTTGGATGTGTGTGGGGTATTAGAAGGTGCAGAGCACAGTCCGTATCCCGGGGTTTCCCTATCTGAACCCTTAATCAGACAGGTGGTGGCAGCATTACTGGTGGTGGAAGGAGGTGTCCCCCTCCTTCACAGCCGGTCAGGCGGTTAGCAAATTGGTGCGACCAAGGTGGCCAATTTGGGTAATCGACTGGACCCGGTGATCCAACCGAACTGATCGGGTGGATTGTCCGTGTCCTGCCCCCTCCTTTCCGTGTCAGCGACCACAGTCAGCGGATCGGGTGATCGCTAGCTGCGGCCGTTCCTGACATAAATTGGTAGGCAGTGGTGGGATTATTTTTTCTCTGTATTTGCATTCACCGACGGGATAAACCAGTACAATTGTTTAGTTTGTAGTATAAGAATAAGGCAATTCTAAGCAACACAGTTCTTCCTTCTCTCGCTCCTGTGTACCTCTGAGAATAAGATGTCTGAGGCAATAACGGGGAGACTTAGTAAACTGCCGGTGACTATTCTGCAAACTCTGTGTGAAGCCAGGGACATGGCCATCGCACACCTGACAAAGCAGCAGCTGGTGGCGGCCCTAGCAGAATATGTAGAGCAGCACCCTGATGATCTGCTGGCGACTGCAGAGGAAGAGCCAGTCCCTGTCCTGCCGGGTGCCACCGTGAATGGCTCCTCAACAGCGCCAGGGGGTGTCGCCGAGGGTCCGTCCAGGCGGCCGAGCGACCCTGAAGAGCTGCGGAGGGAAGCCTTGGCGAGTCTTAGTGCATCTGACCCCGGGGCCTACCTCGCCTACCTCGATCGCCAGGCAGAGCGAGAGGAGAGAGAGGCAGAGCGAGAGGAGAGAGAGGCAGAGCGGAGATACACCTTGGAGCTGGCCCGGTTGAACTCATCTGCATCTGCAACAACATCTGTTAGAGAGAAGCCGTTTAAAATCTCTCTAGACAAGTTTGCAGCCATGGACAAGGACACTGACATCGATATGTTCTTGGAAGGGTTTGAGCGGACTTGCAGGCAATACAGTGTGCCACGTGCGGAGTGGGCGGCCTACCTGACAGCTAAGGTGACAGGCAAAGCCCTGGAGGCAGCTCTAAGTGTACCTGAGGAGCATGGTACGGACTATGAGCTGGTGAAAAAGACTGTCATGGCACGATACCAACTCACTCCAGAGGTGTACCGCAAACGCTTCCGCGCCCTGCAGCGAGGGCCAGCGGACAGCTATACAGATCTCCACTGTAAGCTGCGCACTGCCCTCCAGCAGTGGCTAAAGGGACTGAGTGTCACCAGCTTTGAGCAGCTGTTCGACCTGACGGTCAAGGATCAGTTGATGCGCAGCTGCTCGCCCGAGCTTCGTCACTTCATCTTGGACAAAGGGGCCGAGTCAGCTGCAGAGGCTGCCAGGATCGCAGAGCGAGTACACGGCGATCCGAGAAAGCACACCCTGGAGGAGCAGAAAGCCGCCAACAACCGCGGAAACCCAGTCCGGGAAGCCGTCTCCGGCGAGGTCCCCACTCAGCACCACGACACCTAAGGCGGCCAATCTGGAGCCGCGCCTTTGCCATCATTGTCACAAGGAGGGTCACTACAAGGCAGCCTGCCCTCAGCTGAAGCCGAAAGCAGCCGCTGCACCGGCAAAGCAAGCCCTTTTTGTACAGGGAGGGGCAGAGAGCTTCTCCATCAACCACCAACCCGTGGTGGTGGGCAACCATCATACTGTCGGTCTCCGAGACACAGGTGCCGATGTAACCTTGGTCCGCCCAGAGCTAGTGGACACCAAGGACTTCCTTCCCCAACAGTTCCTGACACTCAAGGGAATGGAAGGAGTCCCTTTCCGGGTACCCAAGGCCCGAATCTACATTGATTGGGGGGTGGGAAGGGGACTGCGAGATGTGGGAGTGTCAGACTCCATTCTCATACCTGTCTTACTTGGGTCTGATCTAGGCCACTTGATTTCGTACTATGCACCCACAACCATCCCGGAACTCCCAGCTAAAACCCTGGAACTCACCACGGTAGAGAATGAAGACGCGTCGACATTGATACCAGTAGCGGTGGGGCGAGAAGAAGTTAGGTTGGGAGGGTCCTCCACTCCTAGGGAAGGGAGTGGGGAGGGGGTGGATTGTGTGCATGGGGACACGCAGGACAAATGTATTGCACATGAACTTGATGGTAATGTGACAAGTGTTGATGTTAAACCGGTGTTAGTGACCACCCGCAGTGAAACGGACACTGCAGCACCACAGCGGCTGGGTTCAGTGCCAGAGGAGAGGGCTGCGGCTCCGTCCTCTGACACTGACCAGACAGGTGCAGGTAATGCTGAGTGCCCTCAGTCGCCTCTACCCGCGGGCGGAGGACTGCCAGGGACCAGCGGTGCAGCCTTCAAGAAAGCGCTGCAGGAGGACCCCAGTCTGGAGTCGCTCCGGAAGAGGGCGGAGGAAAACCCAGGTACAGGGAAAAGTACAAGCTGTATTGGGAGCAGGGTCTCCTCTACAAGAGGTCCTACCTCCACCAGGGAGTAACGTCCTGACGGACAAGCGGCAGTTGGTGGTGCCCCACCAGTACAGGGGCAGTTGCTCAGGGTGGCACATGAAATACCCTTGGCAGGTCACTTGGGGATCAAGAGGACCAAAGCACGGGTGTCCCACCACTTTTACTGGCCAAAACTTGGGACTGACGTAGCTGAGTACTGTAAAACGTGTGCCACTTGTCAGAAGGTCGGTAAGACTGGGGACAAGAGCAAGGCTCCCCTCTGTCCACTTCCCATCATCGGCGAACCTTTCCGCCGGGTGGCAATGGACATAGTGGGACCCTTAGCGGTCCGCAGCAGCTCTGGCAAGGAGTACATACTGACGGTCGTCGATTACGCCACCCGATACCCGGAGGCCGTGGCCTTGTCCTCTACCAGAGCAGATAAGATAGCAGATGCACTGCTAACTATCTTCTCCAGGGTAGGGTTCCCAGCGGAGATCCTGACGGATCAGGGGCCCCATTCATGTCCAAAGTCATGAAGGCCCTATGTGAGAGGACTCAGATAGAACACTTCACCTCGAGTCCATATCACCCGGAGACCAACGGTTTGTGCGAGCGATTTAATGCAACGCTCAAGCAAATGTTGCGGACATTCGTCCACCAGGAAGGTAAAGATTGGGAGCGGTACCTGCCGCACCTGCTCTTTGCCTACCGCGAGGTACCACAAGAGTCCACTGGGTTCTCGCCCTTTGAACTCTTGTATGGACGAAGGGTGAGAGGTCCCCTAGATCTCTTCCGAGAGGCCTGGGAGGAAAGAAGTGGACAATCTGAAACCTCCGTAGTGGACTATGTCCTGAAGTTTCGGGACAAAATGGAAACCCTTGTGGGGCTGGTCAGGGAGAATATGACCTCAGCCCAACAACAACAAAAATACTGGTATGACCGCAATGCCAAAGCCCGGTCCTATGAGGTAGGACAAAAGGTGTATGCTCTCCTGCCAGTGCGGCACAACAAGCTACAGGCAGCTTGGGAAGGTCCTTACCCCGTAGTGCAGCGAGTCAGTGAGGTGACCTATGTGATCGACATGGGAGGGCGGAGGCACAAAAGGTTCCATGTGAACATGCTGAAGCCCCACCATGAGAGGACCGCATATGTCCTTCCTGTGTGTAGCTTGCCTGAACCAGATGAGGAGGAAACCATCCCTGACTTCCTGGCCGACCTGGTCGCCGCCGGAAGTGAGCCACAGGTGAACCCTCTTCTTCCCAGGGATCAGCAAGTGCAGCTCCAGGTCATACTGGAGACATACAGGGACACCCTTACTGACAAGCCAGGTAAGACGGACAGGGCAGTACACCATGTCGAGACAGGCACTCATCCACCCATTCACCAGTTTGCCTACAGGGTATCCCCGGAGGTACAGGCCCACATGAGGGAGCAGGTGGATGAAATGCTGCAGCTTGGGGTCATGTGTCTGCAGACTGTGAGGTACAGGGTCAAAGTTTACTCAATGATAGGGGGTGGACCTAACATTGCATATGTTCGCCCGCCGCGACTAACGCGCACAAGCTATGTTCGTCGGGAACTATTCGCCGGTGAATAGTTTGGGACATCTTATTTACGAATTCAACTTAGAGATGGGTTCCTAATGGTTGTATTGCTAGAATATAACGAAGATTGAGAATTTAGCGCTATATTCTCAATCTTCGTTATATTCTAGCAATGCAACAACCATTAGGAACTCAGATCTAAGTTGAATTCTCAATGCGATTAATATAACCTGCATTAATTGCATTGCGAATTCAACTTAGAGCTGAGTTCCTAATGGCTGTTGTATTGCTAGAATAAACGTTATATTCTAGCAATACAACCATTAGGAACTCAGCTCTAAGTTGTAATCGCAATGTGAATAATACTTACAATTATTAATCGCTTTGCGAATCCATTTGATGCCTCTATTTGATTGTATCTGACGGTTGACTATGACTACCACCAACGTTCTGCTGCCTCCAAAGCAAGATATCTGAACCCCCCAGGGGCCCTAAGGGAACAATCTGCATTCTAAAAATCACTAAATCACAACCCTCTCCGTATAATAAAAAAAAACTAAATAACAAAAAATATAAACATCATGGGTATTACCGTGACCGAAAATGTAAATATTGGCCTGTAAATATGTTAAAAAATTCCAATACGACAAATGGTGTAACGGAAAAAAGGGTCAAAATGTGTGATTTTCCATTTTTTCATTGATTCTCTTACCCCAAAAAATGTAACATGGTTAGTAACATAGTATATGAGGCCGAAAAAAGACACCTGTCCATCCAGTTCAGCCTGTTATCCTGCAAGTTGATGCAGAGGAAGGCAAAAAAAAACAAACAGTGAGGTAGAAGCCAATTTTCCCCACTTAAGGGGAGAAAATTCCTTCCTGACTCCAATCAGGCAAACAGAATAACTCCCTGGATCAACGACCCCTCTCTAGTAGCTATAGCCTGTAATATTATTACACTCCAGAAATACATCCAGTCTCCTCTTGAATTCCCTTATTGTACTCACCATCACCACCTCCTCAGGCAGAGAGTTCCATAGTCTCACTGCTCTTACCGTAAATAATCCTCTTCTATGTTTGTGTAGAAACCTTCTTTCCTCCAGACGCAGAGGATGTTCCCTCATCACAGTCACAGTCGTGGGGATAAATAGATGATGGGAGAGATCTCTGTACTGACCCCTGATATATTTATAAATTTAACCCTAATTGTGATAACCTTTCTGGGTACTGTAGTTGCCCCATTCCAGTTATTACTTTAGTTGCCCTCCTCCGAACCCTCTCCAGCTCTGCTATGTCTGCCTTGTTCACAGGAGCCCAGAACTGTACACAGTCCTCCATGTGTGGTCTGACCAGTGATTTGTAAAGTGGTAGGACTATGTTCTCATCACGTGCATCAATGCCCCTTTTGATGCAACCCATTATCTTATTGGCCTTGGCAGTAGCTGCATGACACTGGTTTTTAAAGCTTAGTTGTTCTCAAAAATTCCTAGGTCCTTTTCCATGTCAGTGTCACCGAGTGTTTTACCATTTAGAATGTACGGGTGACTTGCATTATTCCTTCCCATATGCATAATCTTACATTTGTCAGTGTTAAACCTCATCTGCCACTTCTCTGCCCAAGCCTCCAATCTATCCAGATCCATCTGTAGCAGAAAACTGTCCTCTTCAGTGTTAATTACTTTACATAGTTTAGTGTTATCTGCAAAAATTGATATTTTACTGATCATTTTACAAGATCATTAATAAATATATTGAAGAGAATAGGGCCCAATACTGACCCCTGAGGTACCCCACTAGTGACAGTGACCCAATCTGAGTATTTACCGTTAATAACCTCCCTCTGTTTTCTGTCACTCAGCCAGTTACTTACCCACATACAGACATTTTCTCCCAGTCCGAGCATCCTCATTTTATATACTAACCTTTTATGAGGTACGGTGTCAAATGCTTTGGAGAAGTCCAGATATACGACATCCACTGACTCACCCCAGTCAAGTCTATAACTTAACTCCTCATAGAAACGAATTAAATTAGTTTGACAGGACCGAGGTTGTAACAGCACGAGAAGACCACAGAGTGGTTCAGTGACATAGTGATGAGGCGGCAGTAGCATGAGTCTACAACAGAGTGGCCTAGTGACATAGTGGCGAGTTTGCAGCAGCATTTGGGCACCATAGAGTGGCCTAGTGACATAGATTTGAGGTGGTAGCAGCATGAGGAGACTACAGAGTGAACAAGTGACATCGTGTTGAGGTGGCAGCAGCATCAAGAGACCACAAAGGGGCCCAGTGACATAGTGGTGAGGAGCAGCAGCATAAGGAAGCCATAGTGTGGTTATATGGCAGCAGCATGAGGAGACCACAGAGTAATAAAGTGGCAGCAGCATAAGGAGACCACAGAGTGGCCCAGTGACATAGTGTTGGGGTAAAAGCAGCATGAGGAGACCACAGAGTGGTGAAGTGGAAGCAGCATGAGAAGACCACAGTCTGGCCCAGTGACATAGAATTAAGGTGGAAGCAGCATGAGGAGACCACAAAGTGTCCCATTGACATAAATTTGAGGTGCAAGCAGCATGAGGAGACCACAAAGTGGCCCAGTGACATAGTGCTGAGGAGCAGCAGCATAAGGAAACCATAGTGTAGTTATATGGCAGCAGCATTGGGAGATCACAGAGTGGTGAAGTGGCAGCAGCATGAGGAGGCCATAGAGTGGCCCAGTGACATAGTGTTGAGGTAAAAACAGCATGAGGAGACCACAGAGTGGGGAAGTCTCGGCAGCATGAGGAGACCACAAAGAGGCCCAGTGACATAGTGTTGAGGTAGAAGCAGCATGAGGAGACCACAGAGTGGCTCATTGACATAGTGTTTAGGTGGTAGAAGCATAAGGAGACCACAGAGTGGCCCAGTGACATAATGTTGAGGTGGCAGCAGCATGAGGAGAGCACAGAGAAGGGAAGTGTCAGCAGCATGAGGAGACCACAAATTGGTGACATGTTAACAGCATGTGGAGACCACAAAGTGGCCCAGTGACATAGCGTTGAAGAGCTGCTGCATGAGGAGACCATAGAGTGGTTATATGGCAGCAGCATGGGGAGATCACAGAGTGGTGAAGTAGCAGCAGAATGAGGAGACCACAAAGTGGCCCAGTGATATAGTGTTGAGGTGGCAGCAGCATGAGGATTCCACAGAGTGGTGAAGTGGCAGCAGCATGAGGAGAACCCAAAGTGGCCCAGTGACATAGTGTTGAGGTAGCAATAGCATGAGGAGACCACAGAGTGGTGAAGTGGCAGCAACATGAGGATAACACATAGTGATAAAGTGGCAGCAGTATGAGGAGACCACAAAGTTGCCCAGTGACATAGTGTTGAAGTTGCAGCAGCATGAGAAGAACATAGAGTGGTGAAGTGGCAGCAGCATAAGGAGACCACAGAGTAACCGAGTGACATATTGATATGGGAAAAAAGGCATATGGAGACCAAAAAGTGGCCCAGTGACATTGAGTTGAGGTGGAACCAGCATAAGGAGACCACAGAGTAGCCCACTGACATAGTGGTGAGGTGGCAGCAGCATGAGGAGACTACAGATTTGCCCAGTGACATAGTAGTGAGGTTGCAACAGCTTGAGAAGACCGCAGAGTGGCCCAGTGACATAGTGATGAGGGGGCTGTAGCATGAGTATACCACTGAGTGGCCTAGTGACCTAGTGGGGAGGTTGCAGCAGCATTTGGAGACCACAGAGTGTACCAGTGACATAGTGGGGAGGAGCAGCAGCATAAGGAAGCCATAGTGTGGTTATATGGCAGCAGCATGAGGAGACCACAGAGTAATAAAGTGACAGCAGCATAAAGAGACCACAGAGTGGCCCAGTGACATAATGTTGGGGTAAAAGCAGCATGAGGAGACCACAGAGTGGTGAAGTGAAAGCATTATGAGGAGAACACAGAGTGGCCCAGTGACATAGAGTTAAGGTGGAAGAAGCATGAGGAGACCAAAGAGTGGCCCAGTCACATAGTGGTGAGGTGGCAGCAGCATGTGGAGACCACAAAGTGGCCCAGTGACATAGTGTGGAGGAGCAGCAGCATAAGGAAAACATAGTGTAGTTATATGGCAGCAGCATTGGGAGAGCACAGAGTGGTGAAGTGTCAGCAGCATGAGGAGGCCATAGAGTGGCCCAGTGACATACTGTAGTGTTGAGGTAGCAGCAGCATATGGAGACCACAGAGTGGCTCATTGACATAGTGTTTAGGTGGTAGAAGCATGAGGAGACCAAATAGTGGCCCAGTGACATAGTGTTGAGGAAGCAACAGCATGGTGTTGACCACAAAGTGGTGAAGTGGCAGCAGCATGAGGATTACACATAATGGTAAAGTTGCAGCAGTATGAAGAGACCATAAAGTGTCCCAGTGGCATAGTGTTGAGGTTGCAGCAGCATGAGAAGAACATAGAGTGGTGAAGTGGCAGCAGCATGAGGAGACCACAGAGCGACCCGGTGACATATTGTTATGGGAAAAGAAGCATGAGGAGACCACAAAGTGGCCCAGTGACATTGAGTTGAGTTGGAACCAGCATAAGGAGAACATAGAGTGGCCCATTGACATAGTGGTGAGGTGGCAGCAGCATGAGGAGGCCAGAGAATGGCCCAGTGACATAGTGGTAAGGTGACAGCAGCATGAGGAGACTACAGATTTGCCCAGTGACATAGTAGTGAGGTTGCAACAGGATGAAAAGACCACAGAGTGGCCCAGTGACATAGTGATGAGGCGGCAGTAGCATGAGTATACCACTGAGTGGCCTAGTGACATAGTGGGGAGTTTGCAGCAGCATTTGGAGACCACAGAGTGTCCCAGTGACATAGTGGGGAGGAGCAGCAGCATAAGGAAGCCATAGTGTGTTTATATGGCAGCAGCATGAGGTGACCACATAGTAATAAAGTGGCAGCAGCATAAGGAGACCACAGAGTGGCCCAGTGACATAGTGTTAGGGTAAAAGCAGCATGAGGAGATCACAGAGTGGTGAGGTGGAAGCATTATGAGGAGAACACAGAGTGGCCCAGTGACATAGAGTTAAGGTGGAAGCAGCATGAGGAGACCACAAAATGTCCTATTGACATAGATTTGAGGTGCAAGCAGCATGAGGAGACCACAGAGTGGCTCAGTGACATAGTGGTGAGGTGGCAGCAGCATGTGGAGACCACAAAGTGACCCAGTGACATAGTGTTGAGGAGCAGCAGCATAAGGTAACCTTAGTGTAGTTATATGGCAGCAGCATTGGGAGATCACAGAGTTGTGAAGTGGCAGCAGCTTGAGGAGGCCATAGAGTGGCTCAGTGACATAGTGATGAGGCGGCAGTAGCATGAGTATACCACTGAGTAGCCTATTGACATAGTGGGGAGGTTGCAGCAGCATTTGGAGACCACAGAGTGGCCTAGTGACATAGATTTGAGGTGGCAGCAGCATGAAGAGACCACAGAGTGGCCCAGTGACATCGTGTTGAGGTGGCATCAGCATGAAGAGACCACAGAGTGGCCCAGTGACATATTGGGGAGGAGCAGCAGTATAAGGAAGCCATAGTATGGTTATATGGCAGCAGCATAATGAGACCACAGAGTGGTCCAGTAACATAGTGTTGGGGTAAATGCAGCATGAGGAGACCACAGAGTGGTGAAGTGGAAGCAGCATGAGAAGACCACAGTCTGGCCCAGTGACATAGAGTTAAGGTGGAAGCAGCATGAGTAGACCACAAAGTGGCCTAGGGACATAGATTTGAGGTGTAAGCAGCGTGAGGAGACCACAGAGTGGCCCAGTGACATAGTGGTGAGGTGGCAGCAGCATGTGGAGACCAGAAAGTGGCCCATTGACATAGTGTTGAGGAGCAGCAGTATAAGGAGGCCATAAAGTGGTTATATGACAGCAGCATGGAGAGATCACACAGTGGTGAAGTGGCAGCAGCATGAGAAGACCACAAAGTGTCCCCGTGACATAGTGCTGAGGTAGAAGCAGGCTGATTAGACCACAGAGTGGTGAAGTAGCAGCAACTTGAGGAGACCACAGAGTGGCCCAGTGAAATAGTGTTGAGGTAAAAGCAGCATGATGAGACCACAGAGGTGAAGTGGAAGCAGCATGAGGAGTCCACAAAGAGGCCCAGCGACATCGAGTTGAGGTGGAAGCAGCATAAGGAGACCACAAAGTGTCACAGTGACATAGTGTTGAGGTAGCAGCAGCCTGAGGAGACCACAGAGTGGTGAAGTGGCAGCAGCATGATAAGACCACAAAGTTGCCCAGTGACATAGTGTTGAGGCAGCAACAGCATGAGTAGATCACATAGTTGTGAAGTGGCAGCAGCATGAGGAGACCACAGAATGACCCAGTGACATAGTGTTGAGGTAAAAGCAGCATGAGGAGACCACCAAGTGGCCCAGTGACATAGTGCTGAGGTGGCAGCAGCATGATGAGTCCACAGAGTGGTTAAGTGGCAGCAGCATGAGGAGACCACAGAGTGGTGAAGTTTTAGCAGAATGATGAGACCACAGATTGACCCAGTGACATAGTGTTAAAGTAAAAGCAGCATTGGGATATCACAGAGTGGTGAAGTGGCAGCAGCTTGAGGAGACCACAAAGTGGCCCAGTGACATAGTGTTGAGGTGGCAGCAGCATGAGAAGTCCACAGAGTGGTTAAGTGGCAGCAGCATGAGGAGACCACAGAGTGGTGAAGTTTCAGCAGCAGGGCCGGTGCAAGGATTTTTGCCGCCCTAGGCAAAAGAAAAGTTTGCCGCCCCCCCCCCCATGTGACATCACAATGCCCCACCCATATGATCTGCCCTATTACAGGGGTTCTGTAGTTTATTTAAACTGATCGCAGCGGTCTGACACCCGGGACCCCCGCCAATCAGCTGTTTGAGAAGCAGCTGCACTGGCAGTAGCGCCTCAGCCTTCTCGCAGTGACGTCACGATTAGTATCACTGGCCTGGGTGGGGCTAAGCTTCATTCAAGTGAACAGAGCTTAACCCCGCCAAGACCAGTGATACTAGTCGTGACGTCACTGCGCCTGCGGTAAACAGAGAGAAGGCCGCTCCTGCAGCGCCGCTGCCTTCTCAAACAGCTGATCGGCGGGGGTCCCGGGTGTCAGACCCGGCCGATCAGATGCTGATGATCTATCCAGAGGATAGATCATCAGTTGTAACAAACTGCAGAACCCCTTTAACTAACGCCAGTTCTCTCCCCCACTTGTCATTCTCTCCCCCTCTTGTCATTCTTCACACTCCCCCCTTACTTGTCATTCTCTCCCCCTTGTCATTCTTCCCCCACTTATCATTCTCTCCCCTCTTGTCATTCTCTCCCCTCTTGTCATTCTTCACACTCCCCCTTGTCATTCTCTCCCCCTCTTGTCATTCTTCACCACCCCCTTGTCATTCTTCACACTCCCCCTTGTCATTCCCTTTCTCCCTCTTGTCATTCTCTTTCTCCCCTTGTCATTCTCTCTCCCCCTCTCCTTTGTCATTCTCTTTCCCCTCTTTTTATTCTCCCCCTCTCCTTGTCATTCTCCCCCCTCCCTTGTTATTCTCTTTCCCCTCTTTTATTCTCCCCCTCTCCTTGTCATTCTACCACCCTCCTACCTCTGGTGTAGCGTGGCCAAGCTCTTTATGCTCCACGGGTACAGGAGCTTTCGTTTCCTGTACCCGAGGGGACTGACATGAAGGGCACACTGTGTGCGCACTTCATGTCAGTCCGGCCGGGTACAGGAGACAGATGCTCCTGTACCCGCGGACCTTAAAGAGCTCGGCCACGCTACAATGGAGTGACAGGAGGGAGCGCTGAGCGCTTCCCTCCTGTCAGCTCCTCTCTTCATGCTGCGCCCGGGCGGTCCGCCCTCATGGACGCACCAGCCCGGGCAGTGCTGCAACCGCCTGAGGCTCAATTCAGAGTGCTCGGGCGGCTGCAGCATGAGGCGGGGCCGGCGCTCCTAGCAGCGCCCCTTCCCAAGGGGCGCTCTACGCGGCTGCCTATTCCGTGTATTGGACGCGCCGGCCCTGTTCAGCAGCATGATGAGACCACAGATTGAACCAGTGACATAGTGTTGAGGTAAAAGCAGCATGAGGAAACCACATAGTGGTGAAGTGGCAGCAGCATGAGGAGACCACAGAGTTACCCAGTGACATAGTGTTGAGGTATCAGCAGCATGAGTAGACCACAGAGTAGGGATTTGGCAGCAGCATTAAGAAACCACAGACTAGTAATATGGCAACAGCATGAGGAGACCAAAGAGTGGTGATTAGAGTTGAGCGAACCCGAACTGTATAGTTCGGGTTCGTTCCAAATTTTGGGGTGTTCGGGTCCGTTGTTCGGCGATTTCTTCACGCTTTCTGAAGGGCTGCACAGCAGACATATCAGCTAGTGTTTTACTTCTTGCCCTAAGAAGCCATCACAGCCATGCCTACTAATGACATGGCTGTGATTGGCCATGTGAAGCATATGACCCAGCCACTATTTAAGCTGGAGTCACGTAGCGCCGCACGCCACTCTGCACTAATTAGTGAAGGGATAGGATGGAGCTGCTGTGAGGGCGAGATTAGGCAGGGAAAACTCAGCAAAAACACCTAATGAAGTGATCGATCTACAGCTGTGAATCATTCAACTTCTGCTAGTTACTTGCTAACTGATTTTTAGGCTGCACAGATCGTTTTTCTGTCACTGTTTTCTAGGGTGATCGGCGGCCATTTTGTGTCTTGTGGTGCACCAGCACAAGCTGCCACCAAGTCCATCAATACATCAATACTAAATCTAGTGTTCCAGCTGTGGCTGGACAAGATTACTAGTGTCCGGCAAAGGAAATATTTTGTTCTGGGGTGAAATTCAATTGCCAAATTAGCAATACCATAAATCAGGGGTTTCAGCTGTGGCTGAACAAGTTTAATAGTGTCCGGCAAAGGATATATTTTGTTCTGGGGTGAAATTCAATTGCCAAAATAGCAATACCATAAATCAGTGGTTTCAGCTGTGGCTGGCCAAGTTTAATAGTGTCCGGCAAAGGAAATATTTTGTTCTGGGGTGAAATTCAATTGCCAAAATAGCAATACCATAAATCAGGGGTTTCAGCTGTGGCTGGCCAAGTGTAAAGCTGTCCGTAAAAGGGTATATTACACTCAGCGTGTTAGCGTCTAAATACAAGACCTGATAAATAAATCCTCTCTATTTGCACACGCTACTTTGCATCTCCAAGTGTATTTCTTTCTTTAAAAGGGTATATTACACTGAGTGTTTAAAATACAAGCGCTGAAAGCATAATCCTCTACCTTTGCACACACTATTGTGCATCTCATAGTGTATTTCTGACCGTAATAGGATACCTTTCATCCAGGGCCTAAATACTAGTCCTACAATTGATATTCCCCTAAATCAGTGGTTACTGCTGTGCCTGGATTAGTGTAATACGCTACATAAATAAATAGGCAGATAGTGTTAGGTGCCTGAAAAAAAAGGCCTGAATTTAAATTCAATACATTGGGCCAAATATTTTTTTTCTTATTGTGGTGCTTGGTGAACGGTAACAATCAGGAAAACATCTAGTAAGGGACGCGGACGCGGACATGATCGTGGTGTTGTTAGTGGACCCTCTGGTGCTGGGAGAGGACTGCCACAGCCACACGTCCTAGTGAACCAACTACCTCAGGTTCCAGTACCCGCCAGAATTTTCAGCGATATTTGGTGGGGCCCAATGCCGTTCTAAATATGGTAAGGCCTGAGCAAGTACAGGCGCTAGTCAATTGGGTGGCCGACAGTGGATCTAGCACGTTCACAACATTATCTCCCACCCAGTCTTCTGAAGAAAGCGCACAGGTGGCGCCTGAAAACCAAGCCCATCAGTCTGTCACATCACCACCATGCATATCAGGGAAACTGTCTGAGCCTCAAGTTATGCAGCTGTCTCTTATGCTGTTTGAAGACTCTGCTGGCAGGGTTTCCCAAGGGAACCCACCTAGCCATTCCCCAGTGGTGGAAGACATAGAATGCACTAACGCACAACCACTGATGTTTCCTGATGATGAGGACATGGGAATACCACTTCATCAGAGTTTGAACGTCTCTGATGATGACGAAACACAGGTGCCAACTGCTGCGTCTTTTTGCAGTGTGCAGACTGAACAGGAGGTCAGGGAGGAAGACTGTGTGGAAGACGATGCAGGGGACGATGAGGTCCTAGACCCCACAAGGAATGAAGGTCGTGCCACTGACTTTCATAGTTCAGAGGAAGAAGCAGTAATGAGACCGAGCCAACAGCGTAGCAAAGGAGGGAGCAGTAGGCAAAAGCAGACCAGCCACCGCCAAGAGAGTTAAATTGATACTGGCCACCGCCACCAGGAACCGAGCACCCCAAAGGCAGCTTCAAAGAGTTCCCTGGCATGGCACTTCTTTAAACAATGTGCTGACGACAAGACCCGAGTGGTTTGCACGCTGTGCCATCAGAGCCTGAAGCGAGGCATTAACGTTCTGAACCTTAGCACAACCTGCATGACCAGGCATCTCCATGCAAAGCATGAACTGCAGTGGAGTAAACACCTTAAAAGCAAGGAACTCACTCAGGCTCCCCCTGCTGCCTCTTCTGATGCTGCCTTGGCCTCTTCTTCGGCCTTTGGAAGAATGTTGGCACCTGCCGCCCACCAAACAGAGGATGTGCTACCAACACCACCTGTGTCACCAAGCATCTCCACCATGTCACACGGCAGCGTTCAGCTCTCCATCTCACAAACATTGGAGAGATATCGTAATTTCCCAACTACCCACCCTCGAGCCCTAGGCCTGAATGACAGCATTTCTAAACTACTGGCCTTTGAAATGCTGTCATTCAGGTTGTTGGACACAGACAGCTTCAAACAGCTGATGGCGATGGCTGTCCCACAGTATGTGGTTCCCAGCCGCCACTAATTCTCCAAGACAGCCGTGACTTCCCTGCACAACCAAGTATCCGATAAAATCAAGTGTGCACTGCGCAACGCCATCTGTGGCAAGGTCACTTAACCACAGATACGTGGACCAGTAAGCACGGCCAGGGACGCTATATCTCCCTAACTGCAAACTGAGTAAATGAAGTGGTGGCTGGGCCCCAGGCGGAGAGTTTTTTGGCGCACGTCATTCCGCCGCCAAGGATCGCAGGACATCATTCTTTGCCTCTTGTAGCCTCCTCCTCCTACTCAGCTTCCTCCTCCTCTTCTTCCATCTGCTCATCCTGTCAGCCACACACCTTCACCACCAACTTCAGCACAGCCCGGGGTAAACGTCAGCAGGCCGTTCTGAAACTCATATGTTTGGGGGACAGGCCCTACACCGTGCAGGAGTTGTGGCGGGGTATTGAACAACAGACCGACAAGTGGTTGCTGCCGGTGGGCCTCAAGCCCGGCCTGGTGGTGTGCGATAATGGGCGAAATCTTGTCACAGCTCTGGGACTAGCCGGTTTGACACGCACATCCCTTGCCTGGCGCATGTGCTGAATTTGATGGTGCAGAAGTTCATTCACAACTACCCCGACATATCAGAGCTGCTGCATAAAGTGCGGGCCGTCTTTGCGTCTTTCAGGCGTTCACATCCTGCCGCTGCTCGCCTGTCTGCGCTACAGCGTAACTTCAGCCTTCCCGCTCACCGTCTCGCATGCGACGTGTCCACCAGGTGGAACTCCACCTTGCACATGCTGGAGAGACTGTGCGAGCAGCAGCAGGCCATAGTGGAGTTTCAGCTGCAGCATGCACGGGTCAGTTGCACTGCGGAACAGCACCACTTCACCACCAATGATTGGGCCTCCATGCGAGACCTGTGTGCCCTGTTGCGCTGTTTCGAGTACTCCACCAACATGGCCAGTGGCGATGACACCGTTATCAGCGTTACAATACCACTTCTATGTCTCCTTGAGAAAACGCTTAGGGCGATGATGGAAGAGGAGGTGGCCCAGGAGGAGGAGGAGGATGAGGTGTCATTTTTAGCTCTTTCAGGCGAGTCTGTTAGAAGTGGCTCAGAGGTAGGTTTTTTGCAGCATCAGAGGCCAGGTACAAATGTGGCCAGCCAGGGCCCATTACTGGAGGACGAGGAGGATGAGGAGGATGTGGAGGAGGATGAGGATGAAGCATGTTCACAGCGGGGTGGCACCCAACGCAGCTCGGGCCCATCACTGGTGCGTGGCTGGGGGGAAACAGAGGATGATAACGATACGCCTCCCACAGAGGACAGCTTGTCCTTACCTCTGGGCAGCCTGGCACACATGAGCGACTATATGCTGCAGCGACTGCGCAACGACAGCAGAGTTGCTCACATTTTAACTTGTGCGGACTACTGGGTTGCCACCCTGCTGGTTCCCTGGTACAAAGACAATGTGCCTACTTGCTTCCTGCACTGGAGCGTGATAGGAAGATGCGCAAGTACAAGCGCATGTTGGTAGACGCGCTACTGAGAGCGTTCCCAAATGTCACAGTGGAACAAGTGGAAGCCCAAAGCGAAGGCAAAGGAGGAGCGAGAGTTCGCCAACGCAGCTGTGTCATGGCCAGCTCCTCTAAAAGCAGGGTTAGCATGGCAGAGATGTGGCAAAGTTTTGTCACCACGGCACAGCTAACGCCACAGCTAACTGCACCACCACCTGATACGGAACGTGGAGGCAGCATTTCACTAACATGGTGGAATAGTATGTTTGCACTTCCCTCCACGTACTGACGGATGGTTCGGCCCCATTCAACTTCTGGGTCTCTAAATTGTCCACGTGGCCAGAGCTAGCCTTTTATGCCTTGGAGGTGCTGGCCTGCCCGGCGGTCAGCGTTTTGTCTGAACGTGTATTCAGCACGGCAGGGGGCGTCATTACTGACAAACGCTGACGTTCATAAAAATGATCCAGGCATGGATCCAACAGGACCTGTCCCTCCCTTGTGCAGAATAGACATTTATAACTACCTCCCCTTAACCATATATTCTTGTACTCCAGGGCACTTTTTTATTGACTCCTCTCTTTTTAATTTTACCATTATTTTGCGGGGCAACCCAAAGTTGAATGAACCTCTCCTCCATCTGGGTGCCAGGGGCCTCAATATCTGAAAGTGGCCTACTCCATTAGTGGGTGACATGAAACCTGATTCTCTGCTTCGGGACCTCTCTCCTCTGTCTGGATGTCAGTGGCCTAACTTTCACATACTTGCTTGCTGTCTTGGTAGCAGACATTTAAATCTATTTACTGTCTAATGACCACCCCATTGTCTGGGTATCAGGGGCCTAAATTTCATGTACTTGCTTGCTGTCTTGGTGGCAGACATTTAAATCTATTTACTGTCTAATGACCGCTCCCTATAACCAGGACGCCTTTCGGCATACAAGCCTTTCTCAGCCTTGAGAAAGTCTTGTATGCCGAAACGCGTCCATTTTATAGGACATTTTCGGAATTAATTAAAGGAAACCTACTTGCAAAAGACACAGCTGCTGGGATTTGTTGTTCTCAGACTATGGAGACACTAAATGCTCCTGCGCCCCCACCCACCCAGGCTGCAAAGGCAGTGGAACATGAGCACAGAGGCTCCCTGGGCAGAACTGGCGTGAGGATGCGCGATGTTGCACATAGGCAGCGGCCAACTGACTACATAGGATGTCCTCTACAGTAGTTCAGTTGCAGTTTGTCTTCCCTCTCAGTGGGTGTAAAAGGCCCCATTTTCGTCTGGTAGCGAGGGTCTAGCATGGTGGAGAGCCAGTAATCATCCCTCTGCTGAATGGTAAAAATTCGGCTGTCACTAAACAAGCAACTGAGCATGCATCTGACCATTTGCACAAGTCACTGGGAGGAACAGCACCTTCACCACCAATGATTGGGCCTCCATGCGAGACCTGTGTGCCCTGTTGCGCTGTTTCGAGTACTCCACCAACATGGCCAGTGGCGATGGCACCGTTATCAGCGTTACAATACCACTTCTATGTCTCCTTGAGAAAACGCTTAGGGCGATGATGGAAGAGGAGGTGGCCCAGGAGGAGGAGGAGGATGAGGTGTCATTTTTAGCTCTTTCAGGCGAGTCTGTTAGAAGTGGCTCAGAGGTAGGTTTTTGCAGCATCAGAGGCCAGGTACAAATGTGGCCAGCTAGGGCCCATTACTGGAGGCACGAGGAGGATGAGGAGGATGTGAGGAGGATGAGGATGAAGCATGTTCACAGCGGGGTGGCACCCAACGCAGCTCTCGGGCCCATCACTGGTGCGTGGCTGGGGGAAACAGAGGATGATAACGATACGCCTCCCACAGAGGACAGCTTGTCCTTACCTCTGGGCAGCCTGGCACACATGAGCGACTATATGCTTGCAGCGACTGCGCATGACAGCAGAGTTGCTCACATTTTAACTTGTGCGGACTACTGGGTTGCCACCCTGCTGGTTCCCTGGTACAAAGACAATGTGCCTACTTGCTTCCTGCACTGGAGCGTGATAGGGAAGATGCGCAAGTACAAGCGCATGTTGGTAGGCAGCGCTACTGAGAGCGTTCCCAAATGTCACAGTGGAACAAGTGGAAGCCCAGCGAAGGCAAAGGAGGAGCGAGAGTTCGCCAACGTCAGCTGTGTCATGGCCAGCTCCTCTCAAAGCAGGGTTAGCAATGGCAGAGATGTGGCAGAGTTTTGTCACCACGGCACAGCTAACGCCACAGCTAACTGCACCACCACCTGATACGGAACGTGGAGGCAGCATTCACTAACATGGTGGAATAGTATGTTTGCACTTCCCTCCACGTACTGACGGATAGTTCGGCCCCATTCAACTTCTGGGTCTCTAAATTGTCCACGTGGCCAGAGCTAGCCTTTTATGCCTTGGAGGTGCTGGCCTGCCCGGCGGTCAGCGTTTTGTCTGAGCGTGTATTCAGCACGGCAGGGGCGTCATTACTGACAAGCGCTGACGTTCATGAAAATGATCAGGCATGGATCCAACAGGACCTGTCCCTCCCTTGTGCAGAATAGACATTTTATAACTACCTCCCCTTAACCATATATTCTTGTACTCCAGGGCACTTTTTTATTGACTCCTCTCTTTTAATTTTACCATTATTTTGCGGGGCAACCCAAAGTTGGATGAACCTCTCCTCCATCTGGGTGCCAGGGGCCTCAATATCTGAAGTGGCCTACTCCATTAGTGGGTGACATGAAACCTGATTCTCTGCTTCGGGACCTCTCTCCTCTGTCTGGATGTCAGTGGCCTAACTTTCACATACTTGCTTGCTGTCTTGGTAGCAGACATTTAAATCTATTTACTGTCTAATGGACCACCCCATTGTCTGGGTATCAGGGGCCTAAATTTCATGTACTTGCTTGCTGTCTTGGTGGCAGACATTTAAATCTATTTACTGTCTAATGACCGCTCCCTATAACCAGGACGCCTTTCGGCATACAAGCCTTTCTCAGCCTTGAGAAAGTCTTGTATGCCGAAACGCGTCCATTTTATAGGACATTTTCCGGAATTAATTAAAAGGAAACCTACTTGCAAAAGACACAGCTGCTGGGATTTGTTGTTCTCAGACTATGGAGACACTAAATGCTCCTGCGCCCCCACCCACCCAGGCTGCAAAGGCAGTGGAACATGAGCACAGAGGGCTCCCCTGGGCAGAACTGCGTGAGGATGCGCGATGTTGCACATAGGCAGCGGCCAACTGACTACATAGGATGTCTCTACAGTAGTTCAGTTGCAGTTTGTCTTCCCTCTCAGTGGGTGTAAAAAAGGCCCCCATTTTCGTCTGGTAGCGAGGGTCTAGCATGGTGGAGAGCCAGTAATCATCCCTCTGCTGAATGGTAAAAATTCGGCTGTCACTAAACAAGCAACTGAGCATGCATCTGACCATTTGCACAAGTCACTGGGAGGGATTCCCTACCTCCATCTCCACTGTATACTGCCATAGTGTGCTTGGGTCCTCTGCCTTGTCTTCCTCATCACCTTGTAGCTCCTCCGGCTGGTCCTGCTCCTCCTCTCCTGTCACCTGGGTAGAAAAACCACCAATTTTTCTACAAATTGCTTGTATTCTAATGTCCTCCTCCTTATCCAGTTCAGCCCCCACAGGGCTCATGTGGCCATGAGATTTAGGCACCATGTCTCCAGTCCCATGACCAGCCAGATTTGCCAGCATGTTTTCCAGGATATGAATCAGTAGAATGACGCTGATCATCCCGTAGTCCTGGCGACTGACAAATAAAGTGGCCTCCTCAAAGGGAATGTCACATATCAGCATATTTTGGGTGACGCCGTTCTGCTACTGCAGCTTAAGAGTGGTGTGTTTTGCAGTGTACAAGTGGCTAGAGTGCGTGCAAAGTTTCCTGGCCATTTTCGGGTTGTCTTGTAAATGGGCGGAAGACTTCAGGAACCGCTTTATAACCAGATTGAACACATGCGACATGCAGGACGCATGGCTCAGCCCTGGTTGACGCAGCGCCGACATCAAGTTCTTTCCTTTGTCACCATCTATCACCATGGTTTCGATTTTGAGTTGTCGGAGAGAAAACAAGGATTTGTTTTCTTGATGTTTCCTGTGTGATTCCTTTCGCCCATGCAAACTAGGTGCAGAATAGCATGATACCTCCATGCCCTGCACATGTGGTATGCTGGAGGGGCACTGGAATTTGTCCCTGCAGTGGAGGCTAAGGACAAGGTGGAGGCAGAGCTGAACATTGTCGCAGGACCAACGGCATGAGAATGTGGAGGGGAAGTGTCATCGCCTAACCAAGTTGCTGATGTGGCTGGGCAGGAAGCACATTTACCCAGTGGGCAATAAAGGATATATATTGTCATTGACCGTAGTTACAGTTCCACACGTCGTCACTGCCGTGCACTTTGGCAGACACTGACAGGCTCAAGGACTGGCCCACCTTTTGTTCTACATATGTGTGCAGGGCTGGTACTGCCTTTTCCACAAAGAAATGACAGCTTGGAATTCTTCACTTTGGCTCGGCACAAGCCATCGTTTCTCTGAAATGTGCAGAGACCACCACTTGGAAAGTTAGGGACTGCAGCACCAGCAACTTTACCAGGAGCATGTTCAGCTTCTGCGCTGTTGGATGATTGCACGCATACTGTTGTCTCTTGGAAATCACTTTGGTGATCGATTGCTGACGGAAAGACTGACGAGGAGTAGGAGGAGCAGGAGCATCAGGATCAGGATGGGAAGGACAGACAGCTACCTTTAGCTGAGGTGGAGGAGCCTTGACTGCAATTGGGTGTGTGCCATTGGGGGATGCAAGTTTTTGAGAGAGGCTGGACTACCGTATTGGAGCCACGGTTCTCCCAGGCCACTTTATGGTGTAGCTGCATGTGTTGTTGCAGGGCTGTGGTGCCAACATTGGCACCCTGGCCAAGGTTCACCTCCTGCCCACAAATTCGGGAAATGGCCATGTTCACCTCCTCCGGCGGCCTAACAAAAAGTTGCCACTCCGACGATATTGGAATTTTCCCCCCAACACTCCGTGCTGACTGCCTGATACTGCTGCCTCCTTTAATCCCTGCACCACTACTTTCTGGGACAGTAAGTGCCTACGAAGCGGGTAGTCTACCCCGGGCATGTTTGGCTCCCAACCTCCCACTGCCCCGAGGAAGGTTCAGGACAGTTGGGGGAACATAGCCTGCTCCTGGGTCATGGCAACTAAGCGTCTTGTCAGAAGATCCCATCGACTCTTGGCTGGGGGTGTCTATTGTCACTTGCGACAAAGTCGAAGACCGAGTCAACCATTCAAGCATCGCTGGGTTGCTGGACAAGAAATGACCACTAGATAACACCAGGAGCTAAGGCCTCTTGGTGCGACTCCTACTGCCACCTCCCCTTGTTCTGCTGCCTACGGCAGAAACATTTTGCCCACTACCCATTCCTGTTTAAGGGCCTGTCTGTCTGACTTGCTGTATAATAAAATAGTTAAATTAAAAACATAGTAACATAGTATGTAAGACCGAAAAAAAGATATTTGTCCATCCAGTTCGGCCTGTTTCCTACAAGTTGATCCAGAGGAAGGCAAAAAAAACCCTGCGAGGCAGAAGCCAATTTTCCCCACTTCTTTCCTCCAGACGCAGAGGATGTCCCCTCGTCACAGTGACAGTCCTGGGGATAAATAGATGATGGGAGAGATCTCTGTACCGACCCCTGATATATTTATACATAGTTATTAGATCTCCCCTCAGTCGTCTTTTCTCTATTATGAATAACCCTAATTTTGATAATCTTTCAGGGTACTGTAGTTGCCCCATTCCAGTTATTACTTTAGTTGCCCCCCTCTGAACCCTCTCCAGCTCTGCTATGTCTGCCTTGTTCACAGGAGCCCAGAACTGTACACTCCTTGTGCAACCCAATATCTTATTGGCCTTGACAGTAGCTGCATGACAATGTTTTTTACAGCTTAGTTTGCTGTTTATTAAAATTCCTAGATCCTTTTCCATGTCAGTGTTACCGAGTGTTTTACCATTTAATATGTACGGGTGACTTGCATTATTCCTTCCTATGTGCATAACTTTACATTTGTCAGTGTTAAACCTCATCTGCCATTTCTCTGCCAAGCCTCCAATCTATCCAGATCCCTCTGTAGGAGAAAACTGTCCTCTTCAGTGTTAATTACTTTACACAGTTTAGTGTCATCTGCAAAAATTGATATTTTACTGTGCAAGCCTTCTACAAGATCATTAATAAATATTTTGAAGAGAATAGGGCCCAATACTGACCCCTGAGGTTCCCCTACTAGTGACAGTGACCCAATCTGTGTGTGAACCATCTCCAGCTCTGTTACAGTTGATTTCAAAATTATTCAACCCCCACTGAAATTGAGTGTTTTGGCCAGTTTGACGTTGATTTTGATCATTTCAGTCATCTTGTTTACAATTAAATCAAAGAGGCCCTTGTAAGTCAGACAAATATAACATAACATTTATAATGAAATAACCACAAATGTCTTTTCTGTGCTCACATCATTATCAGTTTTATCCAACCCCCAAGTGACATTCAATCTTAGTACTTAGTACAACATCCTTTTCCAGTTATAACAGCTTTTAAACGTGAAGCATAGCTTGACACAAGTGTCTTGCAGCGATCTACGGGTATCTTCGCCCATTCTTCATGGGCAAAAGCCTCCAGTTCAGTCACATCCTTAGGCTTGCGCACTGCAACTGTTTTCTTTAAGTCCCACCAGAGGTTCTCAATCGGATTTTAGTCTGGTGACTGCGATGGCCATTTCAAAATGTTCCAGCCTTTAATCTGCAACCATGCTCTAGTGGACTTGGAGGTATGGGATCATTGTCCTGTTGAAAGGTCCAACGTCTCCCAAGCCTCAGGTTTGTGACGGACTGCATCACATTTTCATCCAATATCTCCTGGTACTGAAGAGAATTCATGCTACCTTGCACACGCTGAAGCTTCCCTGTACCTGTAGAAGCAAAACAGCCCCAAAGAATGATTGACCCCTCGCCATGCTTCACAGTAGGCAAGGTGTTCTTTTCTTCATTGGCCTTGTTCTTTCTCCTCCAAACAGAGCGTTGATCCATGGGCCCAAACTGTTCTAATTTTGTTTCATCAGTCCACAGAACACTATCCCAAAACTTTTGTGGTTTGTCCACATGACTTTTGGCATACTGCAGTCGACTCTTCTTATTCTTTGGAGACAGCAAGGGGGTGCGCCTGGGAGTTCTGGCATGGAGGCCTTCATTACGCAGTGTGCGCCTTATTGTCTGAGCTGAAACTTCAGTAGCCGCATCTGACAAATCTTTTTTAAGTTCCTCAGCAGTCACACGGGGACTTTTCTCCACTTTGCGCATCAGGTAGCACACAGCAGTCAAAGTCAGCATCTTCTTTCTGCCACGACCAGGTAGCGTTTCAACAGTGCCCTTTGCCTTGAATTTGCGAATGATGCTTCCTATGGTGTCTCTTGATATGTTTAACATCTTTGCAATCTTCTTATAGCCATTGCCCTTCCTGTGAAGAGAAATCACCTCTTCTCTTGTCTTCCTGGACCATTCTCTTGACTTCACCATGTCTGTAAACCCACCAGTAAATGTCTAGAAGGAGCTGAGGATCACAGTCATTTTACATCGGCCTAATTGGGGCTTATTATGCTTGATTGCTGCTCCTTGACATCCACAGGTGTTTTCAATACCTGATCGAAAACACTTGAATGAACCTCTGTTCTTAAGAGTGGTCGTTTAAGGGGTTAAATAATTGTGTCAATGAAGAAGTCACAAAAAAAACATTTAATACTGTATTACAAAAACAATTGATGTCATTTAGTTGCATTTGGTTCTTTAAAAAGTCTTTGTAAGATTTCATTCTGAACACAATTACAAATGTGCACTAAATTCCCTAAAACGCTTTACAGCATTGGGGGTTGAATAATTTTGAGCACAACTGTATGTCTGCCTTGTTCACAGGAGCCCAGAACTGTACACAGTCCTCCATGTGTGGTCTGACTAGTGATTTGTAAAGTGGTAGGAATGTTCTTATCACGGGCATCTATGCCCCTTTTGCTACAACCCATTATCTTATTGGCCTTAGCAGTAGCAGATTACACCCCAAATTTTTTTTCCCCACTTAAGGGGAAAAAATTCCTTCCCCTCTCCAATCAGGCAATCAGAATAACTCCCTGGATCAACGACCCCTCTCTAGTAGCTATAGCCTGTAATATTATTACACTCCAGAAATACATCCAGGCCCCTCTTGAATTCCTTTATTGTACTCCCCATCACCACCTCCTCAGGCAGAGAGTTCAATTGTCTCACTGCTCTTACAGTGAAGAATCCTTTTCTATATTTGTGTACAAACCTTCTTTGCTCCAGACGCAGAGGATGTCCCCTCGTCACAGTCACAGTCCTGGGGATAAATAGATGATGGGAGAGATCTCTGTACTGACTCCTGATATATTTATACATAGTTATTAGATCTCCCCTGTAGTACAATGCTACTTCACCGCTGAACTGCAATTAAGACAAATATATATTTTTTTATGATTAATAAACTCCCCTCCCCAAAAAAATAATCACAATTCACTGCAGAAGGTCAATTAAGACATATTATTTTTCCTATTTCTACACCCCAAAATAAGAAATATAGCAATCACAATTCACTGCAAAATGGCTACTGGGGCGTACATATTTTTCCTTTTTCTACACCACATAAATGTCTGTATTACAATGTTATTTCACCGCTAAACGGCAATTAAGATATATATACATATAAAAAAAAAAATTCTGATTGATAAACTTACCCCCCCCCCCAAAAAAAAAAACAACAACACAATTCACCACATAAGGTCAATTAAGACGTATTCTTTTTCCCATAACTACACCCCAAAAAAGAAATATAACAATCACAATTGACCGCAGAATGGCAAATAGGAAGTACATATATTTGCTTTTTCTACACTACATAAATGGCTATAGTACAATGTTACTTCACCGCTGAATGGCAATTAAGATATATATATATTGTAACAACACGGGGTCATTTAGCTCTTCCAGATCGCCGTCTTAACGCCTTAGACGGTTGGCACACATCAAGAAGCCACTCCACCACTGTAGATTCGGGTGCAAACTGGCCACGACCAGCTTTATTGTCACAACAGCAGTACAACAAAATGATAAAAATAAATCCTCAGCCGTCTGGCCACTGACTAAACAGTCTTTCCTTCTCTATCAGGATCTGGGTCTAACACCCAGCTTCCCAAGACACATCACCAGTGCTTACCCCACACACAGGGTTAGAGGGTCCCATCTCCCACAGGCCTTGACACAGCCTGCTCCTTTCCCAGACTGGGAGCACTGATTGAGAAGCTCAACCCACATTAATCCAAGCTCCTCAGCTGGCTGATAATTATCCCCATTACCAACCTGACTGCTGCAGACAGTGGGAAAAACTATTCCCCAACCTTTCTTGTTCTCACCCAGCTTTCTCTGGGTGAGATATGCCACTTCAATGGCCTTCCTATGGCCTTCTGGCAGCTCCACTGTCACAATATATATATATATATATATATATATATATATATATATAGATATATGTTTTTTTATTAATAAACTCACCCACCACAAAAAATAATCACAATTTACCGCAAAAGGTCAATTAAGACGTATTATTTTTCCTATAAATACACCCCATAAAAAGAAAAATAACAATCACAATTCACCACAGAACGGTTAATGGGACGTTGATGTGTTTCCTTTTTCTACACCACGTAAATGGCAGTAGTACAATGCTACCTCACTGCTGAACTGCAATTAATACGTATATTTTTTTTCTGATTAATAAACTCCCTTCCCAAAAACTAAATAATCATAATTCACCACTGAACGGCTAATGGGATGTACGTATATTTTTTTTTTTACACCACGTAAATGGTTGCAGTACAATGTAACTTCACCGCTGAATGGTAATTAAGACATATATATGTATAAATAAAAGCCAACAGCACTCCAATATAGTTGTTATATTTCTTTTTTTGGGGTGTATTTATAGGTAAAATAATACGTCTTAATTGACCTTTTGTGGTAAATTGTGATTATTTTTTGGGGTGGGTGAGTTTATTGATCAAAAAAGGTTTATTCACCCAGTGTCCAAAAAGCGACGTTTTAACCGTTTATTGGGGTCTTTCTCAAGCTATGTGAACATGTGTACTCACACTGAAATATAAAGGTGAAACAATTCATTACAATAATTAATCCAATTACAAAAAAATCATAATTCATCTGTGTAAATATACATATCTCATATAAATCAATCAGTGTGTATTAGAAAACCATCCATAGCTGGTAAAGTGCTAGTTAGTGCATAGTGCAAAGTACAGCACATATTAAAAATACACAATCCAAAGTGAGTCATAATAACAAGTGCACAAGTGTTATCAATATATCACGTGTTGATTAGTGATGAGCGGCAGGTGCCATATTCGATTTTGACGAAATTTGCGAAAATTCGATAGAATATTAGTTTCATATTCGTCGAAATCGAATATTCGTCATTATTCTAGTTATCGCGATTAATATGCGATTTAAATAATTGCGTATTGCGAGTTTAAGTTAAGGCCACTTTCCTATTGGTTTGATACCTAGAATTAGCGAAGATGACGAATATGACGAATGTATTCGTCATATTCCTCAAAACGAAGATAACAAAGTATTCTCCATCTTCGTTTTAGCAACCTATTCGTCAACTTCGCTAATTCTAGCAATCAAATAGGAAGGTTGGCTATAGAGACAGCTGTGTTTAATTCGCTATGCAATTATATAATTTTTTTTTTAATGAATAGAATAATTATAATAATTATCAAGTATTATAATTATTCTATTTATTTAAAAAAAAAAAAGCAAAGTAATATAATCGCATAGCGAAGTAAACACAGCTGTCTCTATAGTCAACCCTCCTATTTGATTGCTAGAATTAGGGAAGTTGACGAATAGGTTGCTAAAACGAAAATGGAGAATACGTCATATTTGCTAATTCTACCAAGCCAACCATAGTAAACCAGGTCTTAGTAGAAATCGCAATGCGATGACTTCAAGTTATATTAATAACATTGCGATTTCAACTTAGAGCTGGGTTTATAATGGGTCAGCTTGCTAGAATTAACAAAGTTAATGAATATGTAAGATAGCAGTGCTAAGTTGTAATCGCAATGCGATTAATATAACTTGAATTAATCGCATTGCGATTTCAACAGACATGGTTTACTATGGTTGCTAAAACGAAGATGGAGAATACTTTGTTATCTTCGTTTTGAGGAATATGACGAATACATTCGTCATATTCGCTAATTCTACCAAGCCAACCATAGTAAACCATCTGTAAGTTGAAATCGCAATGCGATTAATTCAAGTTATATTAATCGCATTGCGATTTCAACGTAATTCTCAAATCCGACAGTACATTTTAGTATGAAGACGTTCCTATGGTGATGGGGACGCTCCATGAGCACGGAAGTCAGCAGAAGCGGCAACGGGCACTGACCGGAGCAGCCAGGAAGCCAGGAATCCACAGGACAGGAAAGAACTACTTTTGGGAACTGGTAAAGAAAAAAATATAACTAAAAAAAAAAAAATATATATTCAAAATAGTGAGTTTATAGCGCTATATTTTCGAAATATTCACGAATTAGCGGAGTGCCGATATTCGCAAAAAAAAATCGCTATTCGAATATTCACTAGTGTTGATTAAAAACTTGCAAACGGCAATACATTAGTTCAAAGTGGCAACAGAGCAATCGGTCCCAGCTGCGTCCACATCTCATTCAAGCGCATGCGTTAGTCATTGTGAACTGAAATACACTTTAGACAATCACATAATATAGAAAAATAGAGAAACATGGCCATCTTTATAAAATAAAAAAACTAATAAGATCAGAATGTAGACTGTGGGTAGCCGATCCAAAGACCCGGTGCTCTAATTGTCACTCAAACTGTATGTCGGTGTTAAAGCTTGCAGACAAATCTGAAAATACAAAAAATGATATATTACTTCAAATCATAATCACAGTACAGAAATATTACACATGTTCATCAAAAATTGTTACACCAGGGAGGAAGAACAGAGAAAGAGGGACCATATGCTGGGCCCCCTTAATTCACCCTAAAATCCATGTTGAGGCCATTGGGTCTAAGTGTTCTCAAGGAAAAAATCCAAAATAGTTCTCGCTTTTTGAGTAAAACATTTCTATCCCCACCACGTCTACCCAGCTGTACCTGTTCTAAAATATGGAATCTGAGATCTTTTTCAGAGTGACCAGCCTCCTTAAAATGTTTTTTCTTTCCTGATAGAATATCTATGCTGATTGAGTCGTGTTTTGACATCCCACATGGTCTCCCCCACATACCACAATCCACAAGGGTATGACAGTAGGTAGACCATGTAGGATGAATCACAAGTTAAATATTGTCTGATTTTAATTGTTTTGTCAGTCAATGGATTATAAAACGAGTTCCCTTTAAGCATCAAGCAGCAATTCACGCAACTAAAGCATGGGTAGCAACCGATGCGTGTAGAGCCGCAGAAAGATTTCACACTAATTCTACTGCTGCCTATATTGGATCTCACCAACTTGTCGCCAATATTTCTCCCCCTGCGGCAGGAGAATAATGGAAGTGTGTGAAATTCTGAAATCTCAGGGAAACTATTTCCAATTATCCTCCAATGCCTCCTAATGATAGCCGCAATCTGAGGACTATCAGCGGAGTATTGTGAGGCATATGGAACCCGTGCTGTTACTTCTTTTTTGGAAGCATCTTGTGGGCTAATTTCAGCCTCCAATTTGCTCTCCCTTATAAGTTTCTTTGGATAACCTTGGGAGGCAAATTTCTTGCCCATTTCCAAAAAGTGTGAGTCCCTAGTTACTGTATTACTAACAATCCTCTTAACCCAAAGGAATTGGGTGTACGTCAGAGATCTAATCATGGAGCGAGGGTGGTGACTCTCATATCGTAACAGAGTGTTCTTGTCAGTTTTCTTCACATGCAAATCGGTAATCAAACCCTGTTCATGAATACTTATTTTTGTGTCTAAAAATTGCAATTTCTGTGTCGAATGTACAAAGGTGAATTTCACCGTAGGGTCTATCTCATTGAGGTAAGCCGGTCCACACCAGGAAGATATCGTCAATATAGAGCCACCACCCCAGAACATGTCTGAAGTGGTGGCTGCCATACACAAACGACTCCTCCAGGTGGGACATATAGATGTTAGCATATGTCGGTGTCACGTTGGACCCCATCGCAATTCCACGCAAATGCACCAAAAAAATCATCCTGAAACAAAAAATAATTTCTGGTCAATACAAATCTCAACAATGCCAAAATAAATTATTGACATTCCTCAGTATAGTTGGATCATCTTAAGCATTTTTGAATAGCCTGGAGGCCAAACTCGTGATCAATAGAGGTATACAAACTGTACACATCGAATAGGACAAGAATGGCCCCTATGGGTACGCAGAGCTCATTAATCTTAGATAGAAAGTCGCCTGTATCCCTAATATATGACTTAGCAGTAACAGCAAAGTTACGTAAAATCTTGTCCAGAAAAATAACCAAATTGCAGAATAGGGAGCCCCTCCTTGACACAATGGGGCGCCCAGGAGGGGACTCCAAATTCTTTTGGATCTTAGGTAGGGTATATAATATAGGTGTACAGGGTTTGTCACGATACAAATAAGCAAAATTTTTATTATCAATAATACCAGCCCCTAGGGCTTGGTTTAGAATATCACGTAATTCCTGTAGAAGACCAAATTTAGGATCCTGTGTGACTTGCCTGTACACCTGTAAATCATTTAATTGACTCCTGATCTCCTGCACGTAATTCCCGGTGTCCATGACCACAACCCCACCACCCTTATCCGCAGATTTTATGGTGAGGCTGTGGTCGGAGGCCAAAGAATTAAGCACAGTGATCTCATCCTTAGTGATATTCCCTTGTCTTAAACATTTATTCTTAGTGTCACATTTCAAAAAAACAATATCTCTTTCAACAGCTAACCAAAAAGTTTCCACAGCTGGATGATAAATTACAGCATTAAAATTGCTTTTTAAATATAGGCCCGAATGTCTCTCGTTATTGGAAACCCCCATACGTTGTTGTTTAGAAAACCAGATTTTTAATTTTATAGCCCTCAAGAACCTATATAAATCAAGTTCAATATTAAACCAGTTAGTATTAGAGACTGGACAAAATGACAGGCCCTTGTTCAAAACAGAGCATTGTGCATCATTTAAAACAGTAGAGGAGATATTTACCATTATATCCTCTTTTTGTTCACTGTTCTCTGTCGTTGCGGTATCCGAATTTATGGTCTTTCTCCAGTTGTGGTGGTGTTTGCCTCCCCGTCTGGTTCTAGAAGGTCGGGACCATGATCTAAAAAAGACATGAGTGGTGCATCCTGGGAAATATCATCCAATCCTTTACTTGTACTGATTTTGTGGTCCCTTCTTGTCAAGTTGATTAATATTTCTCTTGTCACCACCATGACGATTCCTTTTCATGTCTCCTTGCCACACATAGACATAACCTCTTGTATAATCCTCCATATCTCTAACCCATTTCCTCCTTTTCTTATCTTGTAGCTCAGATCTCAACTTCTCAAAATGTGGAATACATAACAATAAATAATCAGTAAGATCTTCAGAAGGCAGCAATTGTTTCAACAAATCTGTATTTTTGCAAATGTTTTCTTGTATTGTAATCATTTCTTTTTGATGGTATTCAGAGGGTGGACAGGTGCAATTCCAAATTACTTAGTCTTTTTGACTCATATTCATATTGCTTTTTGACCTTAGCGATCTGTATCATGTGACTTAGTCACATGAGTCTATGCAGGAAGTAATCCGGACATGCGCACACTTATTGGTAGTGAATGTTGGCCATCTTTGTTTTGGGTATTCCAACGCTGGAGTTTAATGTCGATTGCGCATTGGTTATCGTGAGAAATAGCGCTGGGACTGAGTGCTCCGTTGCCACTTAGAACTAATGTATTGCTGGTTTGAAAGTTTTTAATCAACACGTGATATATTGATAACACTTCTGCACTTGTTATTATGAATCACTTTGGATTTTTAATATGTGCTGTACTTTGCACAATGCACTAACTAGCACTTTACCAGCTATGGATGGGTTTTCTAATACACACTGATTGATTTATATGAGATATGTATATTTACACAGATAAATTATGATGTTTTTTATATTTAATTGGATTAATTATTGTAATTAATTGTTTCACCTTTATATATCAGTGTGAGTACACATGTTCACATAGCTTGAGAAAGACCCCAATAAGCAGTTGAAATGTCGCTTTTTGAACACTGGGTGAATAAACCTTTGGCACTTTTTGGAATATATTAGAGTTCTGCGGACGTGCTGCTGGTTCACATTGGCCTGATTTTGCACCCATTGGTAAACATGGTAAGCATGCTGCCTTGTTTTCTACACATATATATATATATATATATATATATATATATATATATTGTTTTTTTTTCTGATTAATAAACTCCCCCCCCAAAAAAAGAAAATAATCACATTTCACCGCAGAAGGTCAATTAAGATGTATTCTTTTTCCTATAACTACACCTCAAAAAAGAAATATAACAATCTCAATTCAACGAAGAATGGCTAGTGGGACGTACGCACATTTCCTTTTTCTACACCACATAAAGGGCTGTAGTACGATGTAACTTCACTGCTGAATGCCAGTTATGACATATATTTTTTTTTTTTTCCTATTTCTACACCCCCAAAAAAGAAATATAACAACCACAATTCACTGCAGAACGGCTAATAGGACATATGTATATTTCCTTTTTCTACACCACGCAAATGGTTGTAGTACAATGTTACTTCACCATTGAACAGCAATTAACACCTATATATTTTTTATTCTGAATAACAACCGCCCAAAAAAATCGTATTGTTTTTCATATTTCTACACTCCAAAATAAGAAATATAACATATACCATACACCATGTAAATGGCTGTAGTACAATGTAACTTCACCACCAAATGACATTTGTGACATATATTTTTCCCTTTTTCTTCTATTAATTTAACCAAGAAAATAAAAATAAAATGTAAAATCAATGCAGAATGGCTAATGGGACAGAAGTATCTTTCCTATTAATTTTTTTCTTTTTTTTTCTAATACACCCCCCCAAAAAAAATAAAAAAAAATTGAAGACTATGTAATATCAACGCAGAACGGCTAAAAGTATGTACGTATCTATCCTATTAATACACCATGTAAACGGCTGTAGTACAATGTAACATCACCGCTGAACTGCAATTATGGCATATATTTTTCCCTTTTTTTTCTAGTAATAATCCCCCACCCCAAAAAAGTAAAACAATGTAAAATCAATGCAGAACGGCTGCATTCCTATTAATACACCCCATAAATCGCTGTATCACACAGCACTTGCACCCCAATCACAAGCAAGGTTTGCTGGAATTAGTGATGTATCATACAGTGCAAACACCCTAAAAGCAGCAGTATAACTGCAATATGGATCTCCAATTAGTGCAGTAAGGTGTAATAGAATCGCTCCTATTACCCAGGCTGTACACTCTCCTATTGGACCCTGTTCTCCTTTTATAGTGTAGATTATGCCTCTCTCCTTTCCCTACGCCTTGACTAATCTTTCCCTGAACTTGTAAATCGTTTTTTCAGCACAATAAAGTATTTACTAGCACTGTCCCTAGCGCCTGCTGATGTCTCTCCCTGCACTAAGTACACTGGAAAATAGCAGAATCCAAGATGGCTGAGGCTATTTATAGAGCTGTGACATCACAGGGGCTGGCTGCTGATTGGCTGCATGCATGGTATTTGTCGGTAATCCCTTGTTACCAGAGTTCTTTGCTCCATGTCATAAGACGTGCAGCAGCCATTTTAGGAAAAATTACGATTTGTTACCACGAAGCGTGAAGAAATTCGGATTCGGTGTGAATCTTATTTTTCCTGAAATTCTGATTGAATTCCACTTCATCAACTTCGATTTGCTCATCTCTAACCACCATACATCGAACACATGGCTTAGATGCAGCTCAGTACTATTCAACTGAATGGGACTGAGCTGTAATACCAAGCATAGCTGCTATACTATGTAAGGCACTGTGCTTGTTGAGCTGCCACAAGGCTGCAGTGCCCACCAGAGCTCAGGTGAGATACACGGCTTCCTGAAAAAAATTATCAGTGGGGGTGCTGGGACTCTGGGTGCCGGGCTGATCTGATATTGATGACCTATCCTGAGGAATCATGATGAATATTAATTCCTGGATAACTAACTTAATGTTACAGCGTACAGTATATTTAAGTATACTGTAAACTTATGTATGAAAGGTATATGTTATAACGGATGATTTACCAGTACACATGTTTATTAACTATTTGTTGTACAACTTTCTTAATGTCTTTATTTCTCAGACTGTATATGATAGGGTTAATCAATGGGGTAAATACAGTATACAGCAGGGAGAGGATTTTACTCATTGTAGAGCTTTGTCCTTTTGTTGGGACAAGATAAACACTAAAGAGAGCCCAAAAGAATAAGGAGACCACAATGAGGTGGGAGCTGCAGGTGGAGAAGGCTTTCTGTCTACCAGTACTGGACGGGATCCTTAAGACTGATATAACAATGTAAGTATAAGACACTGCAATGATTGTGGTTGGGATGAAAACAATTGGAAATCCTAATAAATAAATCAGCAATTGAATTAAGAAGGTGTCAGAACAGGAAAGCTCTAGTAAGGGGTCAACATCACAAAAAAAATGGTCAATGATATTTGGTCCACAGAAGTTTAGCCGTCTTACTCCTATGAAGTCAATCAAAACAACAGAAAATCCAAACAACCAAGAACCAAGAACCAACATCACACATAAGGTGCTGCTCATGATAGATGTATAACGGAGAGGATCACAGATGGCCACATATCTGTCATAAGACATCACAGTGAGGAGAAGGCAGTCAAAAAATTCCAAGGCACAAAATAAATAAAACTGAGTCAAACAGCCAATGAAACTAATGGTCGCCCCATTATTAAGTAGAATGTGGAGCATGTTGGGTACAATTTGTGTCGATAACAAGATCTCACTGATGGACAGTTGTGAGATGAAGAAGTACATTGGAGTGTGGAGGCTTTTGCTGGTGGCCACCAGGATGATGACCAGGAGGTTCCCACATATTGTCCCACAGTAAACCACAAGGAGGAGACAGAATAGGAAAATTCTTACATTCTGACTGCCTTGAAATCCTAAGAGGAAAAACAGACTGACTGTCAGATTGTTCTCCTGTGAATAGGAAAGATAGTGGTTATTCGGCAATAAGTCCAAATAGGTACTGTTTTACCACAACAATCTGGAGCAAGTGTGGTCAAAGTTCAGGTTCTGGATAATGTATTAAGTGTTTTTTTTTTTTTTTTTTTTTACCCAAAATAACAATATGTCACTCTGTTAGGGTACTTTCACACTAGCGTTTTGGATTCCGTTTGTGAGATCCGTTTCAGGGCTCTCACAAACGGTACAAAATGGATCAGTTAATCCCCAAAGCATTCTGAATGGATGAGGATCCGTTCAGAATGCATCAGTTCGGCTCCGTTCTGCCTCTATTCAGTTTTGGAGACGGACACCAAAACGCAGCTTGCAGCATTTTCGTGTCCGTCTGAAGAGGCAGAGCCTAACGGATCCGTTTTGAATTACAATGTAAGTCAATGGGGACGGATCCGTTTTCAATGACACAATATGGTGCATTTGAAAATGGATCCGTTCCCCATTGACTTTAAATGTAATTCAAAACGGATCCGTTTTGGACTTTGTCATTTTTCTTTTAACTAATGCAAACGGATCCGTTCTGATCGGATACAAACGTTTGCATTATAGGTGCGGATACGTCTGCGCAAATAAACAGACGGATCCGCACCAACGCAATTGTGAAAGTACCCTTAAATGAAACTTATCTTCATGATACAATCAAATTACACTCACAATTAGGGCCGACACAGACAAACAAAATAAAAACTGTCCTTGTTGCAGCCACAGCACAGGGACATTTTTAACCCTTTCCTGACACAGTGATTTTCCATGTTTGTTTTTCACATCCTTTTTCTTTAACATAGTCGTAGCTAGCTTGCCAAGTTCCTTCAAAAACAGTGTGCAGGTGTCACACCTAGAAGAACTGATGCTAAGGGGAAAGAGTTAGCCCAATTATTGATTGGATCTATAATTCTCTTTTGCATATTTACTTTGCTTTCTGTTAATTGATTCAAAGTAAAATATTAACACTTCTATTAATGAAAACATTTTTACTTTGCAAAAATATTTCCACACCTGCCTAAAATTTTTGTACACGACTGTATATTTCAAATATTTGGGAATGAGCTTTAGAATACAATAGCAATAAAATGGGTTACCTAAGAATACTCACGTTAGGTATTTGTCTGGCCTCAGCATTCATTACTTCTTGGCTATTTAGTTCTCAGGACAAGTCCCAGAGGTGAAAGATGACAATGTCAGACGGCAGCACAGTCCACTTCCCTGGATAAATAGGGCATCATGAAGCATTTCCTGGATATATTTATACAGAACATGTAGGTAAGGAGCCCACTAGAAGAACTCCTGGGATTTGTCTCTGCATCTGGCTTCTGAATCTCCAGTGTTCTGGTCAATGGGGAAATATAAAAATAAATTATTTACAGTTTAATCCCAGAATCAATTATTTCAGTTTTAAAAATTTTGAAAACAAGCTTTAGATGAAACAGTTTAATATAAAGCTGAACAAAAATGTAAAACTGATTTGAAAGTAGTGTTAACGAAATTTATAAAAATTTCGATTTGGCTGCTTTGCAGAATTCCATAAAGTAATTCACTTTGTGATGAATTACTTTGTCAAAAGCATATTTCTTTGTTAGTGGGTGCAATGATGCACCGCCCCCATCATTGAAACCCATCTTGCTCTCTCATGGTGCGTGATGACATCAACATGCTAGAATTCTCATGTGCGGGATTTTCAATGAATATGGGTGCGACTGCCTCTTCACGCTCAAATGGATAAGGTATGTATTTTTTACACCATTTCAGGGAAAGTTGATTAGTTACCATGAAACAAGAGGAAATTGAGCTTCATGGCAAATCAAATTTTCCCTGAAATTCAGATTGAAGTCCACTTCGGATACTTCGATTCGCTCAACCCTAGCCAAAAGCTTGTGGACACTTGGACGTCACACTTGTATGAGCTTGTAGGACATCCCATTTTAAAATCTTGGTTATTGGAAAGTTGGTCTCCATTTGTAGTTATAGCAGCTTCTACTCCTCTGAGAAGACCTTCCATAATATTTTGGAGTATGTCTCTGGTGATTTGTACACATTCGGCTATAAAGGAAATGTGAGGTGGATGCAAAGGTCTGGCTTATAATTCATTTTTTAATCCATTCCTAAGATTTTGGTTAAGTTGGGGCCATGTCTCTGTTTAGCCATTCAATTTCCTATACAATGATTAAGTTTGCATGTCACAAACTTACATGTCCGGTCTCCAGCAGCGAGCTCTCCAGCTTTGTTGTGACAGTGCCAGGAGAGAGTGTTCAGCCAACCCCCCTTGTGGTGCGACAGCATCCCTTTCAACAGGATGCAATGCTCTGTTTCTCTCCACACTTGGCGTGCGCTGGAGGAAAACTAGCAGTGTCCTCATTGCTCAGCTGTTCTGTTCCTGTGTGCGGTGTCTGACTAATGGAGCACTAAATCATGGACTTATCAGGTTCTGATATTGGGACTCAGTGCTCTATTTAAACCCCTTTCTGGAAGTACACCTAAGCCAGTGATAGACTTCCTAGCTGTGTTTCTGATTCTGGTTCTGTGTGCTTGTTGATTGCTATTATTGCTATTGACCTTGGCTTGCCTTTGACCACTCTCTGGCTCGTGTTTTGGTACTGTGATTCCCTTCTGGTTCTAACTTTGGCTTGGCTTTGTGACTACCCTCTGTCTTGCTGTTTTGTGTCTCTGTATTTGTCTTTCTTACACAGTAGCATAGTAGGGAAAGTCGACTAGTTGCTGACTTACCATTCAGGGCTTGCACTGCAAAAAGGTAGGTAACACTGGGTGGGGTTCCAGTTAGGGTTCACTGTCCATGTGTTCACCAGCAGTGTATATATTGTCTACAGACTGTGTCCAATTGCACATCTTTTTTTTTGTTGAATTTTATTTTTATTTTTTTGTTGATTCTATCTAAAGTCATTTGTGAAGATGAGCTATATACCGGCTGAAGGGAGCCTGTATATTGGTGTACATCACTGTGCATTGCAGAAACATGCATAGCTAGTCGCTATGGTTATTAAACAGTTACTGCATGTCAATATGACAGGCAGTTGACAGGCGTCACTCTTAGAATCAGATCACACTTCAGTTATTTGGTCAATTAAGGGTCCAATACTGGTCAAATAACTGAAGTGTGAACTAAACCGTCTTTTTTATTATTATTAATGTTAAACAATAATCTTCAACATACATACAGCATTATACATTTCTTAATCAAAATAATACCTTCCTTATTCCCTCATAAATATCCCCACCCTTTGCTATGCGTCTCCCTTCCCTCGCCATAAATAAATGGGGAGGGATTGTGGGGTACTAGAAGCAGAAAACCTTATGATTTCCATTCTTCCCAAATCTTAATCCATCTATTCTCAGAATGTCTTTGTTTAAACTAAATATTCTCATCTCTCTTGACCATAATAACAAGATTTATCCACAAATTAATATTTGGAGCATTTCTAGAAAACCAGTTTTGAGCTATCAACAGTCTGGCTAAAAACATAATTCTAATCAAAAGGATTTTCTTATATTTATGACATCCCACCTTAGAGAGATCCCCCAAAACCAAGCATTCCACCGTATATGGAATCCGCACTTTTCAATTTGCTGGTAATAACTTTATAAATTACCTCCCAATATTGTTGCATCTCTCAACATGATCAGATCATATGAAAATAATCTTGATCTAAAACATCTCATCGTAGACAGTTGGAAGCGTTCCTTCAAACCACATCTCTAAAGCCAAATAGGGGTAATATATAATCTATGTAAAATATTAAACTGAGCCATTAAGTGATTAAATTAAAAGAAACTAAACCATAATTAGAAAAAAAATATTATTCCTATCTTCTGGCCGAATCGCTGGACAATCAATTTGCCAAGCCATTTGATCCGGAGAGCAAATATAAATAAATTGTGCCCTGATTAATCCTTTATAAAGTAAAGAACTCCTGTGTTTTTTCCCCAAATTACCAATCAAAGTGTTTAACCTCTTTAGGACGCAGGGTGTACATGTGCACCCTTGTGTCCTGGTACTTAAGGACGCAGGGCGTACATGTACACCCTGCGAATATCCGATCACCGCTGCGCATGTGGTGGTGATCGGAACCCGGCGCCTGCTAAAATCATTTAGCAGGCATCTTTGCACAATGCCCAGGGGGGTCCTGTGACCCCCCCCCATGTCGGCGATCACAGCAAACTGCAGGTCAATTCAGACCTGCGGTTTGTTGTGCTTTCTGTAGTCACAGACCGTGGGGATCAGAGACTAAAAAATGCCCTAAACTTATAAATTTGATTGCGGGCGGTGCTGCGGGTGGGCGGCGCAATTGCGATCCCCCGCCCGCCTCCTTTCAAATGCTTTCCCTTGTATCTAGTGGGTATAGCAGGGGGTCAGCACATTTGCTAACCCCCTGCTATAAACTGCTGACATCTGTGCTGCAGATGTCAGCAGTTTGACCCCTTCCATACCGCGGTCCGTACGGACCGCCGTATGGAAGTGTTTAACAGGGAGGGAGCTCCCTCCCTCTCTCATAGGGGGGCTGCTGTGCCTTTGCAGCCCCCGACAGGATGGGATAGCAGAGGGAGGGAGCTCCCCTCCCTTCCCATCACCCGCTGCTCTGTTCTGGCAGCGGGTGATGGTTGCCATGGGAGCAAGACGCTTTCAGAAGCGTCTTGCTCTGTCCATGGCACTGAAACTCTGAATAGGCTTTTGCTAAAGGCAAAAGCCTATTCAGACTTTGTAAAGTAAAAAATACAGTAAGTACACTATCTAGTGTACTAACTGTATTATATAGACACCAGATCCACTGGATCTACAAGAACCAAGTGGGCCTGGGTCAAAAAAAAGTCAAAAAAGTGAAAAAAAATACATATCACTGAATAAAAAATAAAGAAATCTAATACACTACACATATTAGGTATCGCCGCATCCGTAAAAATCTGCTCTATAAGAATATCACATAACCCCTCACGCAAATAGCGTAAAAAAAAACCAAAAAAAGAATTTGGTAAAAAAAACATTTTTTGTCACCTTGCATCACAAAAAGTGTAATACCAAGTGATCAAAAAGGCGTATGCCTCCCAAAATAGTAATAATAAAACCCGCCATCTCATCCCCAAAAAATGAGCCCGTACATAAAACAGTCGAGCAAAAAATAAAATATGGCTTTCAGAATGTGGAGACAATAAAAAATAATTATTTTCAAAAATGCTTTTTTATGTAAAACTGAAACAACCCCCCAAAAAGTAGCCATATTTGGTATTGCCGCATCCTTCGCAACATGCTCTATAGAAATAGCACACAATCTAACCTGTCAGTTCAACGATGTAAACAACAAAAAATAAAAACGATCCGAAAATTGATATTTTTTTGCAAATTTTCCATTTTAATCCATTTTTCCATTAACAAAGCAAGAGTTAACAGCCAAACAAAACTCAATATATATTGCCCTGATTCTCTAGTTTGCAGAAACACCCCATATGTGGTCGTAAACTGCTGTATGGCCAAACAGCAGGGCCTAAAAGGAAGGGAACGCCATATGGTTTTTGGAAGGAAGATTTTGCTGGACTGGTTTTTTGACACCATGTCCCATTTGAAGCCTCGCTGATGCACCACTAGAGTAGAAACTCCAAAAATGTGACCCTATTTTGGAAACTACAGGATAAGGTGTCAGTTTTGTTGGTACTATTTTAGGGTAAATATGATTTTTGGTTGATCTATATTACACTTTTTTTGAGGCAAGGTAACAAAAAATAGAAATTCTGAAATCTCATCTCCATTTGCCAATAACTCTTGTGGAACACCTAAAGGGTTAACAAAGTTTGCAAAAATCAGTTTTGAATACCTTCAGGGGTATAGTTTCTTAGATGGAGTCACTTTTTGGGAGTTTCTACTCTAGGGGTGCATCTGGGGGCTTCAAATGGGACATGGTGTCAAAAATCCAGTCCAGCAAAATCCGCCTTCCAAAAACCATATGGCGTTCCTTTCATTCTACGCCCTGCAGTTTGGCCATACAGCAGTTTACGACCACATATGGGGTGTTTCTGCAAACTAAAGAATCGGGTCAATAAATATTGAGTTTTGTTTGGCTGTTAACCCTTGATTTGTTGCTGGAAAAATGTATTCAAATGGAAAATTTGCCAAAAAATCAAAATTCTGAAATGTTATCTCCATTTGCCATTAACTCTTGTGGAAAACCTAAAGGGTTAATGACGTTTGTAAAATCAGTTTTGAATACATTGAGGGGTGTAGTTTCTAGAATGGGCATTTTTGGGTGGTTTCTATTATGTAAGCCTCACAAAGTGACTTCAGACCTGAAATGATCCCTAAAAAGTGGGTTTTTGAAAATTTCTGAAAAATTTCAATATTTGCTTCTAAACTTCTAAGCCTTGTAACGTCCCCAAAAAATAAAATGCATTCCCAAATAATTGATACATGAAGCAGACATATGGGGAATGTAAATCAATAACTTTTTTGGGCGGTATTTCTATGTATTATAGAAGTAGAGAAATAGAAACTTGGAAAATTGCTAATTTTTCAAAATTTTTGGTAAATTTGGTATTTTTTTATTTTAAAAAATGAAATTTTTCGACCTCATTTTATCACTGTCCATGAAGTACAATATGTGACGAAAAAACATTCTCAGAATGGCCTGGATAAGAAAAAGCGTTTTAAAGTTATCACCACATAAAGTGACACTGGTCAGATTTTCAAAAAATGGCCAGGTCCTGAAGGTGAAATAGGGCTGAGTCCTTAAGGCGTTAAGTATGTAGTAGTGTCAATCTCAAGAATATCCTTTTTACTAACACTCCTAAGGGCGGACCTCAACTGTAACTACCTAAACCAAGATAATTTCGATAAATTTTCTCTTATGTGCTAAATCCAAAAAAGAAAGAATATCCACATTCCTTACCACCTGTGCAACATATAAAATATTACTTATTTGCCAATACTGATCCAATCCTACTTCATTCAAAACTTGTAAATGAGAGTCATGCCATAGAGGAGTGCAATCAAGTGAACCCTTTATACCCAACCCAAATTTCACTGTGCCCCAGGATTTCATAACCAACTTCCTTGCTGATTTAAAATCTATATAGGAATTAACCAACTGACCAGATTCCAATAAGGTAAAAAAATTATCGTATGGAGAGTTCCTCACCAAAGTTCTAAACAGTGGGCTATCATTCCATTCACGAAACCAACACAACTGTGTAGCTAGAAAATATCCTTTGAAGCAGTGAAGGTTAAAGGGGTATTCCCATCATGCTCTTTCATACGTACCTGCTCCCGGCGCGCCGTTCACTTCCTGGTTTCGGCAGGGGGCGGGCTCCATCTTGACTGACATCTTCTCCCGGCCGGGCCATGCACTGGACTGAACACACACGTCGCCACGCATGAGCCCTGGTGACTTCTTCCTGGCAAGTATACCATACTGGCCAGGAAAAGTCACCATAGCGCATGCGCGGCGTCGGCGTGCGCTTTCAGGACTGTACGCAGCCCGGCCGGGAGAAAAGAAGAAGTTGTCTGCTCAAGCGCGTCCACTGCGAATCGGGAGGAGAGCGGTGGCCGTAACCAGGGGAGATGGAAGACAACAGTCAGGTAAGTATATCTTCATTTTCTTCTAAGGGGTGGGTATTAGTTATTTAAACATATTTAGAAAAATAATCACTGTTAAATAATTAACAGATTTAACAGTGATCATTAAGATGGGAATAGCCCTTAAAGGCCTACCTGTTCCAATGGCTTATAAAAATGCTCCAATTTAAGCCTTCCACGTTTTCTCCCACATAGTAAATCATTAATAATCCCCTTAATTAATTTAAAGAACTTATCTTCTATCCACACTGGAGAGTTTCTAAGAATATAAAGTATCTGGTGGAGAACCACCATCTTTACTAGAGATATTCTATCAGCTCTCGACAACGGCAACCAAAGCCATATCGTTATTTTGGATCTAAGTTTATGTATCAAAGGCACAAGATTTAGCAGTGGAAAATTTTCAAACTTCATAGTTTTTCTAATACCCAAGTATTCAAAAGAATCCAAGATATTCAAATTCCCTAAAGGCCTCTTAAAGAGGCATAAGCGTAGTTTTATCCCGATTTATATCTAATCCCGAAACCTCCCCAAAAGTGTTAACCACATAGATGATTTTTAGAAGTGTAATGTTTGTCTGTTGTAAATAAAATAAAATATCATCTGCGTAAAGGGAAATACGATCTTTTCTACCCAGAACCCCAGAACTCTAAATCCTAGAATCTGGGGGTCCTTCCTCACCGTAGCAGCTAAAGGGTCAATGTAGATGTCAAGCAACAAAGGTGAGATAGGACAACCCTGCCGAGAACCTCTAGACATAGAGATAATCCCTGTGAGGTCCCCATTTATATTAAGTCTTGCAGTAAGGGATTTATAAGCTTGACCATATTAACAAACCTAGGTCCAAATCCCGTCTTATGCAGCACTTTCCATAGGAATCCCCACTCCACCCTGTCAAAGGCCTTAGAGGCATCCAAAGACAGGATGGAGCGGGTAAATTATGATAGGTACCCTTGTTAGAAATAAATCCATTCTGATTGGGATGTATGATTGATGGACTAACCTTGGAAAGCCTTGTAGCTAGAATCCTGGAAAAATGCTTAACATCAGTATTAAGGAGAGAACTAGGTCTATATAAACCCAAATCCAGGGGATCCTTGCCTTACTTCAATATAATTACAATCATTGCTTCAGTCATAGAGTCAGGGAGAACACCATTTTCTACTGAATACTTAAGTACCTTCAATAAACAAGGGAGAATAACCTCCCCGTACTTACCATAAAACTCATATGGGAGCCCATCCAATCCAGGGAATGAATTTCCTGAACAAACCTTAATTGCATCCTCAAGTTCCTGGATAGAGAGGTCAGCTTCAAGAGCTTCTCTTTGACTACCTGTAAGAACTGGAAGAGAGATGGTCTCCAAATATGAATTAATCGCAACATCCTAATAGGAATTATCTGATTTATACAATTCAGTATTCAATTTATACAATATTTGCTCCTGTTCTTCAATAATAACACCCTCTAAGGATTGAATACTACATATATTATTTTTTTTTTGGATCCTGATTTGAGATCACTCTAGCCAGCATTTTCACTGGTCGACCCGATTTCACAAAAATATTTTTGACCTCTAAAAAAGAGTCTTTGTTGAGCTTTATCCAGAAGAAAGTCAGAATAAGCCTGCCCTGTCATCTGCATAACTTACCTATTCCCTTCCGTTTCATTCCTGACAAACTCAGACATTCCAACAACTGGCGCTTTCTCCAATTCCTTCTCTCTCTTAAATGCATATCATTTTCTCAAGCTAGAAATATTACTAATAAAAATCCCCCTCATGAAGGCTTTAAGAGAATCCCATACAAATTGGGGCTTTGTTGTTTCATAGTTTCTCTCCCAAAAATAGACAATCTCTTTTTTATCAAATCATGATTATCCATTATTGAAATCCAGTGAGGGTTCAATTTAAATGGGTTTTAGGCTTACCAATCTTGTCAGATAGTTCCACTAAAAGACACGAATAGTCTGACACAGACATAGCCTTATACTTTATCCATCTCAAACAATTCAAATAGTCTTTATTTATCAGGGCCAAATCTATCCTCGACATAGAGCTACCTGACCTACTTACACAAGAATAAGCTCTTTTTCCTCTTGCTAAGTGTCCACATATATCCACAAAACCAGATTCATGGCAAAAACGTGCCAATGGAGATCCCTGCAAAGGGGTTTGCACATTCCCACCAGGGCATACCCTATCTACCTCTGTATTAATCACGCAATTAAAATCCCCATTCACTATAGTAGGACACTCCGGCCACTGATCAACAAACATTAACAATGAGTTTAATTCATGCATAGAAAAAGAAGCAGGATATAAATAAAGGCAAGAATACATAATTTCCCCCCTAACCTTCCATAAAGAAAAACATATCTTCCCTATTTATCAATAGTGACTAGTAAAAGTAGAGTGATAGACCTGTATAGCTCAGGCCCCTCCCAGGCAAGGGATCTTACCCTGAACAAAATGAGCTTTCAGAAGAGCGACAATCACAGGTAGATTTTTCTGATTTAAATCGGAGACAATCTGCCTTTTTAACTTATATCCAAGGCCACGAACATTCCAAGTTAATATCCTAACCATCTTTAATCATTCCATATAATACCCAGATAATGGGGTATTCATAGTTCCAACCCCTATAAAGGAGGCCAGTTGCAAACCACCCTAAAACCTTCACAAACACCCAAAACCCAAACCCCATCAAACACCCCACCCACCAACATCTGATCCACCACATTCCTGCAACAGATCTCTAACCAAAGACCTCCCTTTCCCCCTGCCTCCCCCCCGCCAACATAAGATCACATATTGTTCCTATCAAGCCAGTCTACTACGAGTTCTGGCGTGTCAAAAAAATTAGTTTTATTATTGAAAACAATCCTCAGTTTGGCCGGGTACACAAATGAATACTTAACAGAGATGTTTTTTAACTTCAATATAACTTTGTCTCTTATCTTGTATATCCTTGGAAAAAGCTGGAAAAAAGGACAATTTATTCCCATTATATAAAAAAGAAGTGCACTCTCTTGCCATTCTCAAAATCATGTCTCGATCACTGGAGATCAGTAACTTAGCAAGAAGTATCCGTGGCTGCCTTCTGGATATTGGTCTTCCCCCCACACACACACACACACTACTCGATGTACTCTTTCCACAAGAAAAAAACTGAGAGAAATGTTCCCTTCCAAACTTTTCCAAAATCAGATCTTGTATCATGACAACAGGATTAGCTCCCTCCATGCCCTCTGGAAGGCCTATAATTCTCATATTAGACTGCCATGATCTATCTTCTAATTACGCAACTTTTTTTTTTAAAGGTAGTAGTCTCCAATCTCAAATTAGATATTTCAGTCCTAATCGTTTTGGCCTCGGTCTCCAATCTTCCCACCATTTTTTCAATGATTGTAACTCTATCTACAATCTTCTTAACATTGTCCCTTATAAAGACCACATCCAACTGTATTACACCAAGTTGAGTTGAAATATCTTGAATTACATCTCCGTATTTTTTTCACTGCCATCAAAATTTCATTTAATGAAGACTGGGAGTCTGTCGCCATCTCATTTTTTTCCCTCTCTCTCCAACACCTTAACCATGGTACCTCCCTCCATCATTCCTTCCTCATCCAATTCAGTGGATTTTTTAGTACTCAATTTATTTATCCCTTTCTGTCCCGCTCTGGTAGATACAGTGGGGTATCTCAAAAAGTGGTCGATTTTGGCAGTCTCTAACATTTTTTCACCCGTCTTAGATGATAAATGTTCCCCTGAGTGCCTATTTTGCTTAGGTGCCATTTTGATGTTCTCAAAAAATCCTCTCTTCCTTTTGATTAAGTATTCAGTCCCTTTAGTCCTCTCGCTTTCCACCCCCCCCCCCACCCCTCTGCCTCCACCATCCTCTTTTTTTGAGTTTTTTCTTCTTTTTTTAAAGATTTTCTCTCTTTTTTTTCAATTTCATCCTTTTTCATCTACATTCCTCCTTTCTTAACCCTGATTATATCACAGAGTAACCAATGTAAAATTAACACATTGGGGGACACAAGGATCAGGATTTAAATATTAGTAATGACAAACAAAACAGTTCATCCAGTTCAGTACCAGTTGTACCCCCCAAAAAAAAACAAAAAAAAAAAACAAGGGGAACCAAACAATCAGTAGACGTAGGAGTCAACATAAACGTAGTGGCTCTGTCTAAGAGTGGGGAGTTGGGGGGTTGCCGTGGCATTAGCAAGGATATTGGCTGTAGATGAAGATGGCAACAGACACAGCAGGTGTGTGGCATGAGGCGGGTGGCAGCATCAAAATAGTGGCTGAAGCAGATGGCCAGAAGAAAATGCTCTTTTTCACAGTGTTTTAGTGTAACACCAAAAATGATGTAGTCTGATGCATTAGGCACTAGCGTGTTAAAATCATGGCTGATCCATGCATGATTCATCGTACAAAGGTCAGTCTCTCCACATTTTGGGTGGACAGATAAGTGCTCTTTGAGGTAATTATGCCCCCCACCGCACTAAACACCTTCTCTAATGCCACACTACTGGCAGGGCAGGAAAGCTTGTCCAGGGCAAACTCACCCAGTTGTGGTCACAATTCAAGTGTGGCTGGCGGCTGCCTAGTAGTCCAGGGGATCTTGGATCTGGGGTGTCAGGGTGAACTTCAAGTATGCCACCACCTGGCACCACTAATGAGTGGCTTCTTCAGTAGGCGGGTGAAGAAAAGTGCTCATTTGTCACTCAAGACTTAAGTTGCTGCCGATGGAGCTTGTGCTGCTCCTGTCCCTCCTCCAGGAGTCCTGGCAGTGGAGGGTGAGAAGAGAGGGCGCCTCCGATTAGACCTTAGTGAGGATGGGGGATGGCACAGCGGGTAGCTGACTTCATAGTTTGTCTCAATAGTAGATTTTATCCTCCCTCTCAGCAGGTGTAAAAAAGGCGACCATTTTGAACTGGTAACAATGATATAACATGGTGGAGAGACAGTAGTCATCTCGCTAATACGGTTTTCACTACACAAGCAATTCAGCATACATCTGGCCATTTGCACAAAGGACTCGGAGGGCCCCCCTGCATACTGCCACAGTGTGTCAGGGTCATCTGCGTGGTCTTCCTCATCGCCCTCTAGCTCCTCGTGCTCCTCTCCTGTAACTTATACAAAAAAAAAACACCAATTTCTGTATACCTTGCTTTTGCGTGAATCTCCTCCTCATCTGCCAGTTTAGCCCCCACAGGGCAGTTGCAGGTGCCATGTCTTCTGTCCCCTGTCCAGGCACCGTCACTGAGCATCTCCACCGAATCCCATGGAAGCGTTCAGCAGATCTTGTATCATGACTGCGGGATTAGCTCCAATCTTCTTCTTAACATCGTCCCTTATAAAGACCACATCCAACTGTATCACACCAGTTGAGTTGAAATATCTTGAATTACATTCTGTATGTTTTTCACTGCCATCAAAATTTCATTAATGAAGACTGGGAGTCTGTCTAGCCATCTAATTTTTTTCCCCTCTCTCCAGCACCTTAACCAAGGTGCCTCCCTCCATCATTCCTTCCTCATCCAATTCAGTGGATTTTTTAGTACTCAATTAATTTATCCCTTTCTGTCCCGCTCTGGTAGATACAGTGGGGGATGTCAAAAAGTGGTCGATTTTGGCAGTCTCAAAATTTTTTTGACCGTCTTAGATGATAAATGTTCCCCTGAGCGCTTATTTTGCTTAGGTGCCATTTTGATGTTCTCAAAAAATCATCTCTTCCTTTTTCATTAAGTATTCAGTCCCTTTAGTCCTCTCGCTTTCCGCACCCCCCCCACCCCTCTGCCTCCACCATCCTTTTTTTTTTTAGTTTTTTTAAATTTTCTTTAAGATTTTCTCTCTATTTTTTTTTATTTCATCCTTTTTCAACTACATTCCTCCTTTCTTAACCCTGATTATATCACAGAGTAACCAATGTAAACTCAACACATTGGGGTAACACAAGGATCAGGATTTAAATATTAGTAATGACAAACAAAACAGTTCATCCAGTTCAGTACCAGTTGTACCCTCAAAAAAAGCAAACAAACAAGGGGAACCAAGCAATCAGTAGACGTAGGACTCAACATAAAGCTCTGTCTAAGAGTGGGGAGTTGGGGGGCAACAGCATTGGCATTAGCAGGATAGTGGCTGTAGGAGAAAATGGCAACAGACACAGCAGGTGTGTGGCATCAGGCGGGTGGCAGCATCAAAATAGTGGCTGAAGCAGATGGCCAGAAGAAACTGCTCTTTTTCACAGTGTTTTGGTGTGACACCAAAAATGATGTAATCTGATGCATTAGGCACTAGCGTGTTAAAATCATGGCTGATCCATGCATGATTCATCGTACAAAGGTCAGTCTCTCCACATTTTGGGTGGACAGATAAGTGCTCTTTGAAGTAATTATGCCCCTCACCGCACTAAACACCTGCTCTAATGCCACACTACTGGCAGGGCAGGAAAGCTTGTCCAGGGCAAACTCACCCAGTTGTGGTCACAATTCAAGTTTGGCTGGCGGCTGCCTAGTAGAGATGGCCCGAACTATTCGCCGGCGAACAGTTCCCGGCGAACATAGCTTGTTCGCGTTCGTCTCTGCCGGGCGAACATATGCGATGTTCGGTCCGCCCCCTATACATCATCATTGAGCAAACTTTGACCCTGTACCTCACAGTCAGCAGACACATTCCAGCCAATCAGCAGCATACCCTCCCTCCCAGACCCTCCCACCTCCTGCACAGCATCCATTTTAGACTCATTCTGAAGCTGCAGTCTTAGTGAAAGGAAGGAGAGTGTAGTAGCTGCTGATTTAATTGGGAAATCGATAGCTAGGCTAGTGAATTCAGTGTCCACTCCAGTCCTGAAAGACTCATCTGATCTCTGCTGTAAGGACAGCGTCCTGACAGCACCCCAAAAAGCCCTTTTTAGGGCTGCAACATTAGTCTGCTTTTTTTTTCCTTTATATGCATATTGCAGTTGCATGGCCTGCCTGTGTGTGAGGAGCTGCAGGCCCACAGACTGTAGTGTGCCCACTGCCAGTGCCCACCCCTGTCATCCCGTGTGGTACAGGACTTTGCATCAAAAAAGGCATTTCATTTTTACACTTTAATCTAAGGTTAGTTGTCTGCCAGTGTGTGTCAGGCTGACTTCCAGTGACTGTAGTGTGCCCACTGCCAGTGCCTACCACTCATACCGGCTGGCAGAGGACTTTGCATCAAAAAGGCATTTCATTTTTACACTTTAGTGTAATTTCAGCTGCTTGCCTGCTGCTAGTGTGTGTCAGGCCGACTTCAACTGACTGTAGTGTGCCCACTGCCAGTGCCCATCCCTGTCATCCCATGTGGCACAGGACTTTGCATCAAAAAAGGCATTTAATTTTTACACTTTAATCTAAGTTTAGTTGCCTGCCAGTGTGTGTCAGGCTGACTTCCAGTGACTGTAGTGTGCCCACTGCCAGTGCCCACCCCTGTCATCCCATGTGGCACAGGACTTTGCATCAAAAAAAGGCATTTAAATTTTACACTTTAATCTAAGTTTAGTTGCCTGCCAGTGTGTGTCAGGCTGACTTCCAGTGACTGTAGTGTGCCCACTGCCAGTGCCTACCACTCATACCGGCTGGCAGAGGACTTTGCATCAAAATAGGCATTTAATTTTTACACTTTAGTGTAATTTCAGCTGCTTGCCTGCTGCTAGTGTGTGTCAGGCTGACTTCCACTGACTGTAGTGTGCCCACTGCCAGTGCCCACCCCTGTCATCTCGTGTGGCACAGGACTTTGCATCAAAAAAAGGCATTTAATTTTTACACTTTAATCTAAGGTTAGTTGCCTGCCAGTGTGTGTCAGGCTGACTTCCAGTGACTGTAGTGTGCCCACTGCCAGTGCCTACCACTCATACCGGCTGGCACAGGACTTTGCATAAAAAAGGCATTTAATTTTTACACATTAGTCTAATTTCAGTTGCTTGCCTGCTGCTAGTGTGTGTCAGGCCCACTTCCACTGACTGTAGTGTGCCCACTGCCAGTGCCAACCACTGATACCGGGTGGCACAGTAGCTTGCCGATAAATAAGGCATTTCATTTTTACACATTAGTCTAATTTCAGTTGCTTGCCTCCTGCCAGTGTGTGTCAGGCCCACCTCCACAGACTGTAGTGTGCCCACTGCCAGTGCCAACCACTGATACCGGGTGGCACAGTAGCTTGCCGATAAATAAGGCACTTCATTTTTACACATTAGTCTAATTTCAGTTGCTTGCCTCCTGCCAGTGTGAGTCAGGCCCACCTCCACAGACTGTAGTGTGCCCACTGCCAGTGCCAACCACTGATACCGGGTGGCACAGTAGCTTGCCGATAAATAAGGCATTTCATTTTTACACATTAGTCTAATTTCAGTTGCTTGCCTCCTGCCAGTGTGTGTCAGGCCCACCTCCACAGACTGTAGTGTGCCCACTGCCAGTGCCAACCACTGATACCGGGTGGCACAGTAGCTTGCCGATAAATAAGGCACTTCATTTTTACACATTAGTCTAATTTCAGTTGCTTGCCTCCTGCCAGTGTGAGTCAGGCCCACCTCCACAGACTGTAGTGTGCCCACTGCCAGTGCCAACCACTGATACCGGGTGGCACAGTAGCTTGCCGATAAATAAGGCACTTCATTTTTACACATTAGTCTAATTTCAGTTGCTTGCCTCCTGCCAGTGTGAGTCAGGCCCACCTCCACAGACTGTAGTGTGCCCACTGCCAGTGCCAACCACTAATACCGGGTGGCACAGTAGCTTGCCGATAAATAAGGCATTTCATTTTTACACATTAGTCTAATTTCAGTTGCTTGCCTCCTGCCAGTGTGTGTCAGGCCCACCTCCACAGACTGTAGTGTGCCCACTGCCAGTGCCAACCACTAATACCGGATGGCACAGTAGCTTGACGATAAATAAGGCATTTCATTTTTACACATTAGTCTAATTTCAGTTGCTTGCCTGCTGCCAGTGTGAGTCAGGCCCACTTCAACAGACTGTAGTGTGCCCACTGCCAGTGCCCACCACTGATACAGGGTGGCACAGTACCACTATCGAAAAAATGACAGGCAGAGGCAGGCCACCCCGCAGGGGCCGTCGTGGTCGTGGTGCTGTGATTTCCACTGTCCCTGGAATAATGCCCAGTGTTCAGAGGCCACGTACCCTGAACCCGAAAAATTCTGAGGACGTAGTTGACTGGTTTAGACAGGACACCCAATCTTCAACAGCTTCCGCTAAGAACCTTGACGCACCATCCTCCTCCAGCTCAGCTTCGGTCACCTGCTCTCAAGTTACCACGCACCCGCCCGCCGCTGATAGGAATAGTACTAGTTAAGACACCACTCATATAGGGTGTCACAGCACATTGCTCTGGGCACGCGCAGTGCCCCAATTTGGGAGTATGAGGACCGACCAAGCTGCTTTTTCCATCTCCCTGTTCCTGAAATCAATTCAGTTTGGTGTATGAGAGTTTGGTCTGTCATTGTGAAGGCAGTCGAAGGTACCCGGCCTAAATTTTTTTCACAAAAGGCAATCCCTGATATGGGACGTAACAGGGATTAAACTGATGAGAATAATACTACAGAAAATACCACTCATATCGGGTGTGACAGTAAATTGCACGGCGCAGACGCAGTCACCGTGGTTTAAAACAGAGTGGAGGGAGCCAGCGTTTTTTAACCATCTCCCGTTCGAAAAATCTATTCAATAAATGGCCCCCAGATTGGGGATGTTAGAGGGATTAAACTGATGAGAATAGTACTACAGAAAATACCACTCATATCGAGTGTGACAGTAAATTGCACGGCGCAGACGCAGTGACCGTGGATTAAAACAGAGGGAAGAGAGCCAGCGTTTTTTTAACCATCTCCCCGTTCGAAAAATCAATTCAATTGACCTTTCGGGGACCCTTGGTGTTGTATGTGGCTGGGTGGAGGAAGAAACCTTCAATGACATCACCGGGACGTGGCTAGCTTGGTATCCAACCTTGTGCAAATAGGGAGTTTGCGGTTGTGCAAATGGACTGTTTGCGGTGCATTAAAAGGGGAGTTTGGTCTGTCAATGTCTGAGAATCGGGCGTAACCCTTACACTACCTGATCGATACAACATCATACCTGATCGTATACACACACTGGATGTTTTAAAGCACGTTATTCCAAACAATTTAGGAATGTTACGTGATTTATGCCCTTTACGGATTAAAACCCGACTCTGCGTCCACTACGTAATTTTCCATGGGAGTTTTGCCATGGATCCCCCTCCGGCATGCCACAGTCCAGGTGTTAGTCCCCTTGAAACAACTTTTCCATCACTATTGTGGCCAGAAAGAGTCCCTTTGGTTTTTAAAATTCGCCTGTTTATTGAAGTCTATGGCGGTTCGCCCGGTTCGCCTGTTCGCGAACATTTGCGGAAGTTCGCGTTCGCTGTTCGCGAACTGAAAATTTTATGTTCGCAACATCACTACTGCCTAGTAGTCCAGGGGATCTTGGATCTGGGGTGGCAGGGTGAACTTCAAGTATGCCACCACCTGGCACCACTAATGAGTGGCTTCTTCAGTAGGCGGGTGAAGAAAAGTGCTCATTTGTCACTCAAGACTTAAGTTGCTGCCGATGGAGCTTGTGCTGCTCCTGTCCCTCCTCCAGGAGTCCTGGCAGTGGAGGGTGAGAAGAGAGGGCGCCTCCGATTAGACTTTAGTGAGGATGGGGGATGGCACAGCGGGTAGCTGACTTCATAGGTTGTCTCAATAGTAGTTGATTTTATCCTCCCTCTCAGCAGGTGTAAAAAAGGTGACCATTTTGAACTGGTAACAATGATATAACATGGTGGAGAGACAGTAGTCATCTCGCTAATACGGTTTTCACTACACAAGCAATTCAGCATACATCTGGCCATTTGCACAAAGGACTCGGAGGGCCCCCCTGCATACTGCCACAGTGTGTCAGGGTCATCTGCGTGGTCTTCCTCATCGCCCTCTAGCTCCTCGTGCTCCTCTCCTGTAACTTATACAAAAAAAAAACACCAATTTCTGTATACCTTGCTTTTGCGTGAATCTCCTCCTGATCTGCCAGTTTAGCCCCCACAGGGCTCAGGTGGCCATCAGTTGCAGGTGCCATGTCTTCTGTCCCCTGTCCAGGCACCATCACCGAGCATCTCCACCGAATCCCATGGAAGCGTTCAGCTGTCCATTTCCCAAATACTGGAGAGAAAGAGTAATAGAAAGAGAAAGTACACCCCTACCCACCATCGATCTCTGGCTCTGAATGCCTTGATTTCAAAATTCTTGGTCCTTTGAAATGCTGTCATTCTGTCTGATGGACAGTTTTAAAAACCTTATGGCGGTGGCTATCCCACAGTACGTGGATCCCAGCCACCCCTACTTTTGCAGATGAGCCATCCCTTCTCTGCACAACCAAGTGGCGGACAAAATCAGGTGTGCACTGAGCAACGCTATCTGTGGCAAGATCCACATAACTACCGATACATGGACCAGTAAGTACGGGCAGGGACGTTATATTTCTCTCTTAACAGCACACTGGGTAAATGCAGTGGCGGCTGGGCCTGAGGCGCATAACATTTTTGCGAATGTCCTTCTGCCCCAGGGCATTTCTCTTTGCCTCCTGTTACCTCCTCCTCCTACTCGGCTTCCTCCTCCTCCTCTACCACCCCCTCATCCGCTCAGCGTAACACCTTCACCACCCACAGAAAAACAGCCAGGGCGAAACGACAGCAGGCTGTTTTAAAACTTGTGTGTTTGGGGGACAAACCCTGCACCGCGCAGGAGCTGTGGACAGGCATGGAACAACAGATCGACCATTGGTTGGTGCCACTGAGCCTCCAGCCCAGCCTGGTGTTGTGCGCTAATGGGCGAAATTTAATAGCAGGACTGGGCCTAGCCGGTTTGACGCACATCCCCTGCCTGCCACATGTGCTGAATTTGGGGTGCACAAATTCCTGAACACCAAACAGTGAAAATCAATTCAGTTAATCAAACACACACAACAACCCCCACCCCCCACCCCCCTTTCACTCAAACCATTAACAAACTATTTACAAATTTACTTAAAGACATATTAATTAACTATAATGCAGCTAAACTTACTATATAAACAAACAAAACTATATACACGCCTTATCCTTAACTTAAGGCCAGTGACATCCAAGTGGCTCGGAGGGTCGGTTCCTGCACCAACATAGGCCCTGGCCTGGAACACAATTGTCCAGCCAGGACACAGTTCTGGAGGATGAGGAAGAGGAGTAGGAGAAACGCTGGGGGATACAGAGGACACAGACGATATACCTCCCTCAAAGAGGATAGCTTGTCCTTGCCTCTGGGCAGCCTGGCAGACATGAGTGACTACATGCTGCAGTGCCTGCACAACGACCGCCCAGTTACTGCCACATTCTAACTTGTGCTGATTACTGGGTGGCCACCCTGCTGCATCCCTGTTACAAGGACAACGTGCCGTCCTTAATTCCCTCACTGGAGTGTAATAGGAAGATGAGCCCGCTAGTAGACACGCTGCTGATGGCATTCACACCTGACACCGGGGACTCAGTGGAAGCACAAGGTGAAGGCAGAGGAGGAGGAGGAGGAAGAATTTGCCAATGCAGCTGGGTCACCAGCAACACCTCAGAAGGCAGGGTTATCATGGGTGAAATGTGGAAAAGCTTTGTCATCACGCCACAACAACCTGCACCACCAGCAGATCTGGAACATCTTAGCAGGAGGCAGCATTTCAGTAACATGTTGGAACAGTACACGTACTGACTGATGGGTCTGCCCAGGGGCATAGCTATAGGGCAAGCATGGGAAGCTACTGCTTTGGGGCCCTGACATAGAAGGGGCCCATCTAGGAAGAGGAGAAGGAGGAGTATTTAATGAAATTATATACAGTGGCAGTACAGGCAGTGTAGAAAGCGAATGGAACAGCTGCTGGGCCTGGTCTGAGAGAGCGATCTTTAGTAGCCCCAGGAATAGTGGTATGAAAGGAAGGGGTTGCACAAAAATTACTGGGGGAGGGGGGCCCCAGTCAAATATTTGCTGTGGTGCCCAATCATTTCTAGCTACGCCACTGGGTCTGCCCCATTCAACTTCTGGGTCATCAAATTGGGCACATGTCCTGAGGTTGCCCTATACGCCTTGGAGGTGCTGGCCTACCCTGCAGCCTCTGTATTGTCTGAACGTGTGCTTAGCATGGCTGGTGGCATTATCACAGACAAGCGCAGCCGCCTGTCCGCAGATAGTGATGTCGCGAACATAAAATTTTCAGTCAGCGAACGCGAACTTCCGCAAATGTTCGCGAACAGGCGAACCGGGCGAACCGCCATAGACTTCAATAGACAGGCGAATTTTAAAAACCAAAGGGACTCTTTCTGGCCACAATAGTGATGGAAAAGTTGTTTCAAGGGTACTAACACCTGGACTGTGGCATGCCGGAGGGGGATCCATGGCAAAACTCCCATGGAAAATTACGTAGTGGACGCAGAGTCGGGTTTTAATCCATAAAGGGCATAAATCAACTAACATTCCTAAATTGTTTGGAATAACATGCTTTAAAACATCCAGTGTGTGTATACGATCAGGTATGATGTTGTATCGATCAGGTAGTGTAAGGGTTACGCCCGCTTCACTGACATTGACATACCAAACGCCTCTTTTAATGCACCGCAAACAGTCCATTTGCACAACAGCAAACTCCCCATTTGCACAAGGTTGGATACCAAGCTAGCCACGTCCCGGTGATGTCATTGAAGGTTTCTTCCTCCACCCAGCCACGTACAACACCAAGGGTCCCCGAAAGGTCAATTGAATTGATTTTTCGAACGGGGAGATGGTTAAAAAAACGCTGGCTCCCTCCACTCTGTTTTAAACCACGGTGACTGCGTCTGCGCCGTGCAATTTACTGTCACACCCGATATCAGTGGCATTTTCTGTAGTACTATTCTCATCAGTTTAATCCCTGTTGCATCCATATCAGGGATTGCCTTTTGTGAAAAAAAATTTAGGCCTGGTACCTTCGACTGCCTTCACAATGACAGACCAAACTCTCATACACCAAACTGAATTGATTTCAGGAACCGGGAGATGGAAAAAGCAGCTTGGTCGGTCCTCATACTCCCAAATTGGGGCACTGCGCGTGCACAGAGCAATGTGCTGTGACACCCTATATGAGTGTTGTCTTAACTAGTACTATTCCTATCAGCGGCGGAAGGGTGCATGGTAACTTGAGAGCAGGTGACCAAAGCTGAGCTGGAGGAAGATGGGGCGTCAAGGTTCTTAGCGGAAGCTGTTGAAGATTGGGTGTCCTGTCTAAGCCAGTCAACTATGTCCTCAGAATTTTTTGGGTTCAGGGTACTTGGCCTCTGAACACTAGGCATTATTCCAGGGACAGTGGAAATCACAGCACCACGACCACGACGGCCCCTGCGGGGTGGCCTGCCTCTGCCTGTCATTTTTTTTTTGATAAGTGGTACTGTGCCACCCTGTATCAGTGGTGGGCACTGGCAGTGGGCACACTACAGTCTGTGGAAGTGGGCCTGACACACACTGGCAGCAGGCAAGCAACTGAAATTAGACTAATGTGTAAAAATTAAATGCCTTATTTATCGGCAAGCTACTGTGCCACCCGGTATCAGTGGTTGGCACTGGCAGTGGGCACACTACAGTCAGTGGAAGTGGGCCTGACACGCACTGGCAGCAGGCAAGCAACTGAAATTAGACTAATGTGTAAAAATTAAATGCATTTTTTTATGCAAAGTCCTGTGCCAGCCGGTATGAGTAGTGGGCACTGGCAGTGGGCACACTACAGTCACTGGAAGTCAGCCTGACACACACTGGCAGGCAACTAACCTTAGATTAAAGTGTAAAAATTAAATGCCTTTTTTGATGCAAAGTCCTGTGCCACACGGGATGACAGGGGTGGGCACTGGCAGTGGGCACACTACAGTCAGTGGAAGTCGGCCTGACACACACTAGCAGCAGGCAAGCAGCTGAAATTACACTAAAGTGTAAAAATTAAATGCCTATTTTGATGCAAAGTCCTCTGCCAGCCGGTATGAGTGGTAGGCACTGGCAGTGGGCACACTACAGTCACTGGAAGTCAGCCTGACACACACTGGCAGGCAACTAACCTTAGATTAAAGTGTAAAAATTAAATGCCTTTTTTTTATGCAAAGTCCTGTGTCACACGGGATGACAGGGGTGGGCACTGGCAGTGGGCACACTACAGTCTGTGGGCCTGCAGCTCCTCACACACAGGCAGGCCATGCAACTGAAATATGCATATAAAGGAAAAAAAAAGCTGACTAATGTTGCAGCCCTAAAAAGGGCTTTTTGGGGTGCTGTCAGGACGCTGTCCTTACAGCAGAGATCAGATGAGTCTTTCAGGACTGGAGTGGACACTGAATTCACTAGCCTAGCTATCGGTTTCCCTATTAAATCAGCAGCAATTACACTCTCCCTCCTCTCACTAAGACTGCAGCTTCACAATGAATCTAAAATGGATGCTGTGCAGGAGGTGGGAGGGTCTGGGAGGGAGGGTATGCTGCTGATTGGCTGGAATGTGTCTGCTGACTGTGAGGTACAGGGTCAAAGTTTGCTCAATGATGATGTATAGGGGGCGGACCGAACATCGCATATGTTCGCCCGGCAGAGGCGAACGCGAACAAGCTATGTTCGCCGGGAACTGTTCGCCGGCGAATAGTTCGGGCCATCTCTATCCGCAGACAATGTGGGCAAGCTTTTGTTTATTAAAAAGAACCAGACATGGATCCCACAGGACTTGTTTGTACCTTATGCAGAATAGACATGTATACCGGCCTCACCAAACTATTGTTATACTACCGTGCACTTACACTTTGTTTTATTTTCTATATTTTCCCAATTTTTGGGGGTCTACAGCAATTTATTTTAAAAAAATAAAAAATAAACAATATGTTGTTGGCGACTAATACTTTTGGCTTCACCCAACAATTTAAATGAGGATTATTTACATTTTCGATCCCTGTCACCTATGCAGTGCAGGGTTACTTGACAGCAAAACATTGGAATATGTGAACCCCTGAACTCCCAGACGGATTAACTATATTATTGTCCCCGACACATATGCAGCGAGGATGCAAAGGTAGTTTCTGGCCTAAAAAATTATGATTTTATCACCACCCATGGAAAACATGGATTTCAGTGGTATATTTTGGGGTGTAGGACCTCATTGTTCTCAACATCATCTTCCACCCAGTCTTCACCCCTTCCTTCTTTCTGCACACCACAGAAAGCCGCAGCAGTTGGCACCTGTGTTTCGTCATCATCAGAGATGTCCTGCCATGGTCATCCCCTGTCCCCATCCTCAAACTTAAGTGGTTGGGCATCGGTGCACTCAATCTCTTCCACTTCTGGGGCAGGACTATGGTTATGGCTCTGGAAACCCTACCAGCAGAGTCATAAAGAAGCATAAGGGACTGCTGCATTTAACTGCCAATAGTCAACAATTAAGTTCACTAACAGTAAGGCAGTGCCCGTGTCATAAACAGAATTCATTTATTTAGGTCACACAACAGTGTAACGGAGCAATTCAATACAATTACTTTACTATCACCAAAAATTTGATTTTTGTAAACCAACAATGTAAAAGCAGAAGTTAACGGTTTGATTTGACTGTCAGAAACACAGCGTACACCGCAAATGTGCTATCTACCACAAAACCGGTGTGTTTGGAACCAGCTATGTAAATGCGGAGTTCCACAGGTTACTTTAAATGAATGAAATACAGGGTAGGCCTCAGATCTGCTATGTAGCACAAAACCAGTGTTTATTGCAACAAACTACAGGAATGCAGTATGTCACCGCTAAATTTTAAAATACGTTTTTGTGCGTTGTATGCAAAAGTGCTCTGTGGAGCAACAATACGGGTTTATTTCCCACAAAATACACTAATTTCACTGCAGAAATGTAAAATATGTATTTGTACAATGTATGCACAACTGTTTTGTGGACTCAGAACACGGCTTTTTCCCTAAAACACATTAATGCACTATTTCAGTGCTGAGATTTGAAATATGTATTTGTACGATGTATGCACAACTGCTTTTTGAACGAAGAACACAGCTTTTTTCCCAATAATTCACAAATGCACTATTTAACGGCTGAAAATTAAACGTAGGTATTTGTACGCTGTTTGCACAGATGCTTTCTGGACCAGGAATAATGCTTTTTTTCCCCAAAAATACACTGATGCACTATTTCACTGCAGAAACATAAAATAGGGATTTGAGCGGTGTATTTTAAACTGCTTTGTGGACCAGGAATATCATTTTTTCCCCAAAAAATACACTGATGCACTATTTCACTGCTGAAATTGAAAATATGTTTTGGTGTGTTGTATGCACAAGTGGTTTATAGCACCACAATACAGTTTTTTGCCCCAGACTACAGAATTGGACTATATCACCCCTAAATTATACAAAAGGTAATGTAGGGGACTTGACCAGCCAGAAAAAAAAAGATTTTTTCCTTCACTGTGCTACCAAAAAGGATCAGACTGATGTCCCTGGCAGGCTTGCACATATGCAGGTCACATACAGTTCCAAGGACACTGCAGTTGCTAAAATGGCCACCAACCCCCACCGCAGTAACAGATAGATAACAAAAAAACACTTTGCAGTATCACTGGGCTCAGGGCTGGGTACAAAAATGTAGGCCTGCAGTAGCACCCTCCTTTAATATATGCTGTAGCTTGAAGATTTCACACCACCAGGTTCAACAGATTTCTTTCCTAATCTCTCCCTGAGAGCAGCGGCAGCAACCTTCCCTATACTAACAGCAGCAGAGTGATGTGCGGAACTACGTGACTCCAGCTTATAAAGAGGCTGGGTCACATGCTGCACTCAGCCAATCACAGCCATGCCATTAGTAGGCATGGCTGTGATGGCTTCTTAGGGCAAAGATGTAAAACGCTTGATGATTGGCTGCTCTGCAGCCTTTCAAAAAGCGTCAAGAATCGCCGAACAACGTACCCAAACCCAAACTTTTATGAAAATGTCTGTGTCCAGGTCCAAGTCCCACTATGGAGAATGGCTGGCACTCCTCCTTGTAATGGAGCAGCGATGGTTTGAGTAGACACAGCAGTGGGATAGTTACACTGATAATAGCATTATCGCAACTAACCATCTGTGTGGATTCATCAAAGATTTTTAAAACCTCACATAGGTCTGACATCAACGCCCACTTCTTGCTTGTGAATAGTGTCAGTTGACTGGAAAGGCGACGACCATGTTGCAGCTGTTATTCCACAACTGGCATCTGCTGCTCACTAAGCCTGGCCAACATGTAGAACGTAGAGTTCCACCGCATGCTCACGTCGCACAACAGTCGGTGAGCTGGAAGCCGCAAGCATTGCTGCAGCGTTGACAGACTGGCTGAAGCTGTGGAAGACTTTCGGAAATGGGCATACAAGTGGCGCGCCTTCACTAGTAGCTCCTGCAAATTGGGGCAGGTTTGGATAAACCACTGAACGACTAAGTTTAAAAGACATGGGCTAGGCATGGGATTTGTGTCAGGTTGCCGAGCTCCAAAGCCGCCACCAAGTTACAGCCATTGTCAAACACAACCATGCCTGTTTCTAGGTTGAGTGGCGAGAGCCACAGCTCGGTCTGGTCCTTATACCCTGCCAAAGCTCTGCAGCGGTGTGCTGTTTGTCCCCTAAGCAGATCAGCTTCAGCACGGCCTGTTGACGCTTACCCACAGCAGTGCTACACTGCTTCCAGCTAGTGACTAATACTGTAGCTGACTGCTTTTGGAGGTGGAAGTGGATGAGGAGGCGGCGGAGGAGGAGCAGTGGGTGTTTGAGCTAGTAACATAGCTGCTGGCGGAGACCATGATGGATGTAGGGCCCACAATCCTGGGCGTGGGTAGCACCTGTGCCATCCCAGTGTACGACTCACTCCCGGTCTCCACAGCGTTCACCCAGTGTGCGGTCAGGGAAATGTAGCATCCCTGGCCACCAGCACTTGTCAAGGTGTCCGTGGTGAGATGGCCCTTCCCAGTAAGTGCGTTGGTCAGGGCACGGGTGATGTTGTGGGCAGGCACAGCACACCGTGAAAAATAGTGGCGGCTGGGGACAGCGTACCGAAGTCCTCAGTGTCCACAAGTCTAAATGGCAACATTTCAAGGGCCAGTAATTTCGAAAGTTGCGCATTTAGTGCTAGAGTTGAGTGAACCCGAACTGTATAGCAGGAGGTTTTAAAACTCATGTGGTTGAGGGACAAACCCCACACTGCACAGGAGCTGTGGAGGGGCACAGAAGCACAGACCTATGAGTGGTTGCTGCCAGTGAGCCTCAAGCCCGGCCTGGTGGTGTGCGATAATGGGCGAAATCTCGTAGCAGCTCTGGGACTAGCCAGTTTAACATACATCCCTTGCCTGGCCCAAGTGCTGAATTTGGTGGTGCAGAAGTTCCTTAAAAACTACCCAGACATGTCAGAGCTGCTCTAGAAAATGCGGTCCGTCTGTGTGCACTTTCGACGTTCTCACCCAGTTGCTGCTCGCCTGTCTGCACTGCAGCGTAACTTAGGCCTTCCCGCTCACCGCCTCATATGCGACGTGCCCACCAGGTGGAACTCCACCTTGTATATGCTGGAGAGACTGTGTGAGAAGCAGCAGGCGAAAGTGGAGTTTCAGCTACAGCACGCACGGGTGAGTCGCTCTGCGGAACAGCACTACTTCACCACCAATGAGTGGGCCTCCATGTGAGACCTGTGTGCCTTGTTGCAGTGTTTCGAGTACTCAACCAACATGGCCAGTGCCGATGACGTCATTCTTAGCGTTACAATACCACTTCTATGTCTCCTTGAAAAAAAACTTAGGGCGATGAAGGAAGAGGATGTGGCACAGGAGGAAGAGGAGGAGGAAGAGGGGCATTTCACAGAGTTTCAGGCCAGTCATTCAGAAGTGGCTCAGAGGGTAAGTTCCTGCACCTGCAGAGGCCAGGTACACATGTGGCCAGCCAGGGCACAGTTCTGGAGGACGAGGAGGAGGAGGATGAGGTAGAGGAGGAGGAAATGGGTTCACAGCAGGGTGGCACCTAACGCTGCTCATGGCCATCACTGGAGCATGGCTGGGGGGATATGGAGGACACAGACAATACACGACCAACAGAGGACAGCTTATCCTTACCTCTGGGCAGCCTGGCACACATGAGCGACTATATGCTGCAGTACCTGCGCAACGACCAAAGAGTTGCCCACATTTTAACTTGTGCTGACTACTGGGTGGCCACCAGGCTGGATCCCATTTACAAAGAAATCATGCAGTCCTTAATTCCCTCACTGGAGCGTGATAAGAAGATGCGCGACTACAAGTGCACGCTGGTAGATGCGCTCCTGAGGGCATTCCCAACTGACACCTGGGGACAAGTGGAAGCACAAGGCGAAGGCAGAGGAGGAGGAAGAGGTCGCCAATGCTGCTGGGTCACGGCCAGCACCTCAGAAGGCAGGGTTAGCATGGCCGACATGTGGAAAAGCTTTGTCACCGCGCCAAAGCAAACTGCACCACCAGCGTTTTAGCAGGAGCCTCCTCCGAGTTGCAGGTTAATAATTTTTAATTTTTATTTAAATTATTTTATTTTAAGTTATTTTCCCTATCCGCATTTGTTTGCAGAGCACTTGCCATGCTCTTAAAGGGAACCTGTCATCTCTGAAACACATTCCAAGCTGGCAGCAGTACCTGACAGTAGGCAGCATCTTGATTCTAACGATCATTTTCTTCCTGCAGCCAGATGAAGGAAAAGCCGTAAAAACGTTGTTTAATCCCCGGCTGGCGCGCTTCGCAAGTCACGTTTGAAGTCAAGGGGGCAGCGGCCTTCTTGCTTCAAGCTGCGGTAACCATGCCCCCTTCCCTGTGACTGACAGCCGGCAGTTCGTCAAAGCCAGCTGAACTGTCGTGCACAAGAGCTGTCAGTCACGGATAGGGAATAGGAAAGAGACAGTGTTATTGACTGCTACTGAGGCCGAGGAATTAGAATACATTGCAAAGGTAGCATCAGTAAACGGGATGGAATCTGGAATTTGTGCATTACTTTTTAATAAATAGCCAATCGACTCTATCGACGTACCAAGAAGGATCAATGGGATGGATTTATGTGAGGCATAAAAAAAGGCCTCTAAAACTTTGGTGATATTGTCCTTATCTTCTCTCCCCTGTACAAAGCCCACTTGATCAGAATTAATCAACCCTGGTAAAAATGATTGTAGTCGTGTTGCTAACATTTTAGCTAATAATTTGAAGTCTATGTTCAACAAGAATATTGGGCAGTAATTGCCTGAAAGACCCATATATTAGCAACAGAGAACACTTATTTCAGACTTTCTAATTCATAATTAAATCTAATCTGGTAGCAATATTCTGAAAACGTAAGAAGGTGGTTATAGAAATAGGGAAAAACTCAAACCCTCATTAAGTCCATGGGGAGTATTCAATTCAAAAATCAATTTTACTTCACGTTGGGCTAGTAGGCGCTTCCAATTCCCTCCCTGCTCCTAATAAGTATTCTGTCTATCCCTCCTACCTTTAAAATAAGTGCTCTCTGTTGTTAATATTTTGACTTTCAAGCAATTCGTTGTTTAGAGGTGTATATGAGCAGGGGTGCACATTGTGCCCCCTCCCTTATGTTCTCTTATGTTCTAATATGTCTGTGTTTTTATTGTTTTATTTACCCATTTATCTTTTTTATATAAATTTTAGGTGTGGATGTCTCTTATATCGCATGGACTTTTCCGGCTTCCTGGTTTCCTGTTTGTGTTCCACCGGGTCACGTGACTTTCGGTTGCATTCCAGGGTCGCGCGGGCTAGATATCCGGCCACCGTTCGCCCGCGCCCTCCGGATCCATCGTATTATCATTCATGGTTTCTCTGGTTAGAAATAAACCCCTCCATCCTCTAACACATCCCATTAATTTATATCTTAATTTATATCTTTATATTAGTTATATCTCTACGTATTTTACTAATACTGGGCATAACTAGAATTTGGGGGCGGTACCAAAATCAATTCAGGATGTGACATTGTGCATTCTACTGTGGAACGCACACCAGTCTCATCCTCCTGTGTGACCACACCTTATGAATTATACCCCATATATTTTTCATTTTTTCAATTACACCTATATAAAAAACCATGGGAGCACAGTATCCACAAATCCCCTGAAGAAGAAATACGCGAAATGCGTGTCGGGGTTGTTGTGAACCTATCTGGTCGGTATTTTCTTACTCTTATCTATACTCTTGTGTTATTCTGTATATGTATGGCACTTTGCACTTTATCTTCCTGTATTTGCTGGTATACATCGATTATACATTTGATCTTAGCTTAGGATAGGGTTTGTAACAGTCATGTGTTTTGCTTCCCAATTTTATTGAATACCTGTCCCAGTAATTTGACACTTGTATAGTGTAGATATGATATATACTTAATCCAGATATATGGTTCTCCCAGTTCCTGTGTATTGTATCTGCTGTTTTATTGTAATGAATTGAGTTGAATAAATAAAGCTGATCATTTAACTATTTATGTTGTGCACATTAAATTGGTGTGAGTGACTATAAGAGTTGGTGCAAGGCACTTTTCTATATCTGTGAGCCGCTTTTCTTAGGTGTTAATGCTTTCAAAATGTGCAAATAAGACAGCTATCCACACTTGTCGGTGCTCAGGCTATTCAGAAATTCACAAAAGTTTTTCGGTGGATCAGATTAGATGAGCAGGATGGTACTCTTTGGGGTTAATCCTTCACTGCATCTTTTGTGTCTCTGTAGCTTGGGTGTAGTCACCTCTTCCCATGGGATGGTCCTAGGAAGATCTGGAAGCAATGTGAGATCCTTAATGGCGTCCCAGCTTTCAATATTCAAGGGGGATATATCCATTTGTGTATAGGCCTCTAGAAGATCAGAAAAGGAAGAGATCACTATGCTGCAACCAGAGAACATGAATGTAAGGCCAAAAGGAAAAGTCCGTAGGTATGGGATCTTTTTTGTACGGAGGAGATCTGTCAGTGGTCTGAGTGCACATCTCTTCTGCAGTGTGGCAGGTGAAAGGTGTTGTAAAATAGTGATATGAGTGTCCTGCTCGATGTGCTCTTTCAATGATGAAGGTAGAGCCCTTGTCAGCTCCCAAAAAAGATGTAATGATCTGCATAACGGCAGTATGGATATCCTAGGGCAAAACTATTTCCGGTACAGCCCGCAAATGGAGGTTGTTCCTCCTGCCCCAATTCTCTTGGTCCTCAACTGCTGCATACAGGGAGTTGAGATGTAGTTGGCACGCCGTAAGGCATTAAGAGACTGCTGCTCCATATTTTGTAACGGTGGCCTGTGCTGACTCCACAGGCCTACACCCTGTGACCCACTTGCTTTATCTCCTGGGTTAGGGTAGACAGTTCTTGTTAGAGTGGGCCCAGAGAATCTTCCAGAGCTTGTTTGATTAATCGCCTGGAGACTGGTAAGTTTTGGTGTTCTACAGGGAGCTCCCTATCGTTTCGGCCTCAGACACACCTTCTCCAGACTCGTCTAAGGTGCCATATGCTGCCAACACTATCTTGGATTCCTTAGCAGCAGCGGCAGCTGGGTGCTTTTTCAGGAATTTTGTCATTCCACCCACCAAATTAGGTGTTTTGACCGAGACAGTAACGTCTCCTTGACTTTCCCCTCCAAACTTGACCATCTTTGAGCCACCAAACTAGTGTATGCAGGATACACAGCAGGAGAGAGTATGGAGCTCAGAGAAGTACAGCCATTCAGCTCAGGTGCTGCCTCTGCCTCACAGATTTGGGCCTCTTGTTTGATGTCTGTTCACACAGAGATTTAAAACAGTACTTTCTAGATTGTAAAATATGTGTTCCAACAGAAAGTTCATTCTACTTGGGCAACTCCCTGCTTACTGCCCCAAGCTAGTTCATCCAGACTGTCTGTCAGCCTGTGAGCCAATCAGGGAAAGCTCCCCACACACACACTTCTTCTCAAAGTCATGTGAGCATCCAAGAAATGCAACAAATACACCAATACAGTGCTGCCACAGTAATAACTGCCAGAGATTGGATTGTCTTAGATTACTGCCCTGACGTTTTATTACAAGGATTGCTGAGAGGAGGGTAGGTGGTGTGATGGATTGTTATGTTGTTTTTGTATTTGAAGATTCAAAAATATAAAAAAGTGCAGTTAAAAAATCTGTAGTATCGCCACAGTGATATCATGTGTTAGTAAAGTTAGCATTAAATAATATCATTACTATAAGAAATGTCTCTGGAATTAATGTATTTCTCCACTTACTAGAACATTAGAGACTCATTAGACAATAGCAGAGAGATCTCCCTAGGGTTCTTCTACCTGGCTTCGGGCCTGCATTTTCTAAATAAATATCCCCAGTTTATGTTTCACGTGTCCTCACTTGGTCATGGAAGCGGACGGTGCTGCTGTCTAACATTTTCATCAATCCTTCCAGAGAACTTAGAACAATATTAAGAAATATTTATCTGAAAATGGATAGAGATGAGCGAATCGAAGCTGACAAAGTCAAATTCATTCCAAATTTCAGGAAAAATTTGATTCTGAACGAATGCAAATTTCCTCGTGCTTCGTGGTAATGAATCGCATTTTTTCCTAACATGGGGGCTACAACGGCAGCAAAAATGGCGGCTACACGTGTGAGGACATGGGGCAATGAACTCTGGGAAGGTGGAAGGACTCATAATGCCATGCATGCAGCCAATCAGCAGCCAGCCAGCCTGGTGATGTCACAGGCCCTATAAATACAGCAGCCATCTTAGATTCTACCATTCACCAGTGTACTTTGTTCAGGGACAGATGTGTATGCAGGAGCTAGAGAGAGTGAAAGAACAACTAATTGTTTTCTTAAAAATAGCAAAGAAGTAATTCACTAGTGCAGGGAAAGGATAGTGAGAGGAATAATTTCACAGGCAGGGAGAGATAGGGAGAATCATAGGAAAACTTCTTTGTGCAGGGAAACATTACTTGGGGATCCAGATAGTCTCATAATACAGATCTGTCATTCCAGCAATTAGTTATTGGGGTCAAGTGCTATGTTGAAAAGTCTGTAGTGGCTTATATCTGTGGAAAAAGAGAAATATATACTGTGGTAAGGTGCAGGGTGCCGTCGTGGATGGCAGGTATGTGTCACCGAGGTTCATAGCCTCGGTGAGGTAAGAGCCCGTTTTTGTTGATGTCAGCAGCAGCTAGTGCTACTGACAGAGTTTAAATAGCATGGCTGCAAAGCCGATCCGGGCCGGCTCTTACCGGGAGCAGCTAAAGTGTAGGGTGGGTGGCTGCTCCCCACGACCCAGTCCTGCTTTTGGGCTGGGTTTAAAAGCTCAGCCAGCTCAGCAGCTGGAGGCTGTGATTATCCTGGAGCTGCTAACAGGGCTGGGAGTTCTCTGTCCTGGAGGAAAGAGCTCAGCAAGGAGGTGTTTTGTTCCTGGCTACCTGAAGCTGGATTCTCCTGCGGCTGGGCCGACAGCGTGGTGCGAACCTGCACCTACACCTCCCAGGTGACTGAACCTGTGTTGGCCTGTTTTTGTTTTGCCACGTTATTTCCGTTGTGTGTGAACTGTCACCAAGAGACTGTTTTTTCATTTATGGTGTGCAAGTGTGAATAAAACACTGTTTGTTGCACAATCTGGACTCCTTGTTTTGCCTCTAAACTGCACCCGCACCGCTGTCTACCAGAGCGACTCCCCAAAATACTTAGATTCTCTGTTCACTGCAGCTATATATGGTGAAAGCCTTTAGTGCCCTATTATAGCACAATACCAGAAAAATAAATGCAGTCCACATTTGGTGTTATTAGCGCTAAAAGGATTTATTGCCAGATCAGTACAAACCGAGAAAAATATGTTGACATTTGGGTGTTATTTGCGCTATAAGTGTTTTTTGTCATATTTCTAGAGCAAAAGAGAAAAATACACACCGTTGACATTTGGGTGTTATCTGCACTAAAAGCGTATATTGCCAGCTCAGTACAACCAGTGAAAAATATACCCTGTTCACATTTGGGTGTTATTTGCGCTAAAAGCATTTATTGTCATATTTCTAGAGAAAAAGAGAAAATATGCACAGTTCACTTTTTCTGTTATCTACTTAGAAATCGTTTAGTGGCCTATTTTAGTCCAATATGAGAAACATATACGCAGTTCACTTTAGTTGACTATCTCAGTAAAAAAAAAAGAAAAATATATTTGGTATTTTTAGGGGTGTTTTAATTTGCTTTTCATTTATTTAGGTCATCTAAAAGTATGTCAGACAAAGAAGTGCCAGGCCCTGCACAGGGGAGTGTCAGAGGTATAAATGATTCTGGCGCAGGCACAGGTCACAGCAGAGTAAGGGGGCGTGGCAGCAGGGGTTTATTCCCGACGCCTCAGGTCCACATGTCAGCTAGCGGTCGTGTTTTGACCAGCAACCCAATGGTTCTTGATTGGTTGACTCAATCTTCGACTTCAACTCAAGTGACAGCAGCAGCAGCAGCCTGAGTCTAGAGTCGCTGATAAGCAGCTTTCTTCACCTGCATAGTGAAGTAACTACTCACCAGCAGCAGCAGCTAGACCTGGAGCAGGACCTGAACCAGCAGGTGGTGGCATACTAGGACAGCATCCTGCCAGCCATCATAGAAAATCCGCTGGACTACTAGACAGCCAAACTGGAATTCTAGATGAAACTGGCAGAGTTTGCCCCGGAAAAACTTTGTGCTGCTCGGCCAGTAGTGTGGCATTAGAGCGTGTGTTTAGTGCGGCAGGGGCCATAGTTACCCCAAGAAAAACTCGCCTGTCCACCCAAAATGTGGAGAGACTTACTTTTGTCAAGATGAATCAGCCGTGGATCAGTCAGGATTTTAACCCACAGATGCCTGATGCATCAGATTAGATCATTCATCTCCACACTATGTCACCTTACCACTCTGTGGCCTCCTGATGCTGCCATCTCCACACTATGTTACCTTGCAACTCTGTGGTATCATGCTGCTGCTGTTGCTGCCATCTACACACTATGTCATTTTGCCACTCATTGGTATCATGCTGTTGCTGCTTGAAGGTCTTGGACTGATCACCCGCCCCACGATCTAATTTGGGTTTTGGAACCGACAAACCCAACTTGCTTTTGAGGTCTGCATTAATCTGCAGGTTACCATTGTGCAGCTCTATAGATAACTTTCCTTCTACATCTTTCTCAACAATCTATGCCCTCGGTCTATTATCCAGACTCTGTCATTGTGCCATTCTGTGGCCTCCTGATGCTGTTGCCAACTCCAGACTCTGTCATGTTGCCACTCTGTAGCCTTCTTGATGCTAATATGAACCTGTAAGACTGAGTTCACACTTGAGTTATTTGGACAGTTTTGGCCCCATGACTGCCCAAATAAGTGAAGTGTGCAGCGATTCTAAGAGTGACGCCTGTCATCTGCATGTCATACTGACTCACAGTATTATTTCACTACCACAGCAGACTCCCTATGCGTGTTACTGCAAGGCAGAGTGTGCTACACCACTATATAGGCTCTCTGCAGCCTGAAAATAGCCATTTTTAACATGATTCGCTGCAAATAAATTTGGATCGAAGCAAATTTTTTCGGAAAATTCGGCGAACCAACCACATTAAATTTTTGACAAATTCGCTCATCTCTAATGAAGAACATAGAAATATCTGATCTAAATAACGTTAGGAATATCATTCAGTAACATATTGTAGATAGAAAATAATAAAAAAGCTTTTACTAAAGTGTATGAATTTTTTTTACGTTATATGAAAATATCTGCAAGTGTTTAATTATGGTACTTCTAGAAAAGGAGCATTGTGATCATTGATATTATATGTCAAACTCGTAGATTGTTCTTAGCAGTTTTACACTAATTATGTTTTGCTTTCAAAGTATATGATTATTAATTTGTATACATACAGTACCTATAAATACCGTCAGCCGTAACATTAAACCACCTGTGTATGTTGTTTAGGCAAACCCTCTTGTGCTGCCAGAACAGCTTTGACATGTGAAGGCATCTGCATAATCTTTGAAGGCATTCCATGCTCTGGAACCAAGACTTTTGCAACAGATCTGTAAACTGTGAATTGCAGCTTTTGTGGATTCATTTTTTTAAAACCGATCCTACAAATGTTAATTGTTGAACCCAATTGACATCTTAGTAATTTGGAGACAAGTCACTACCTTGAACTCTTTGTTAATTTACTGAGACCATTACAGTTTTTGTAGTTTGGCCAGAGGCTATCCTGCTGAAAGAAGACCCTGCTATCTAGGGCATCACTGTCCTGTAGTCCTTTACTTGTCTGTGCAATGTTTAGGTTGGTGGTAAGTGTCACATTCATTTGATACCAAGACACAAATTTTCTCAGCAAAACATTGTTAAGAGTATCACACTGGCATGGTTTTGGCCAGGACATTGATGGACTTCTAAGTATTAATGTACTCTGTGCCCAGCGCTGCTTTAGCATCATTGTTTGGCACTTGAGATAATAACCTGTCAGTGGTGATAATGACAGCAGTGTTACAGCTAATCGTTGTGTATGCATTATATAACCTGGTTTATTATATGAGGATGGCTTTATTGATCACATAGAACATTTTATTAAAGGAGTTGTCTAGTTTTCCATATTGATGATTATCCTCTAGATAATGTAGGTCCTCAATATCAGATCAGCCGGGGTCTGACTCCTAGCACCCACCACAATCAGCTATTTGAAGAGAACGCAGCACTCGTACAACCACTGCATTCTTCTCCTTTGACATTGCAGATCCTCCATCCTATTCACTTGAATAAGAATGAGCAGTTGGAGTTACACTCTCTCCCATTCAAGGGAATGAGACAGGGGAATTGTAATTACACCTGCTCACCCCTGCAATGCCAACAGCGAGCAGGTAAACAGTGAAGAGCCTGCGGTCTCTTCAAACAGCTGATCTGTAGGGCTTCTCGGAGCTCGACCCCAAATGATCTGATATTGATCTATACTGGGAACAGGTAATCAATATCGGAAACCAGGCAACCCCTTTTAATGAACATAGGAAACTATAACAGGAAGAATACATTGTAAACATGCTATTTTTTTCTTTCAAATTACTTTTGGACCAACAATGGGAAAGCTGGTCTTGTTGCAGACATGGCCCTTCAATGGAATTTCTCCTCTGTAGATCTGTTCTATCATTCTTTACTTTAGACCCTTATTGTAAATGGGAGGACAGACTCTCAGTCTTATCAGCACTACCAGATATATTATGTCATATGTCACCTAATACATTGCCCAGAACCTGCATGCAGACCACTGTAGTTATACTGCATAAAAATGAAGCAATAACTGCTGTCAATGTATTTGAAGTATAACTGATATCTGTTCTACACACAGGAGAACAATATGACGATGGTCACTGAGTTTTTACTCTTAGGATTTCAAGGTGGCCAAATTTTAAGAATTTTCATGTTCTGTCTTCTCCTGGTGGTTTACTGTGAGACAGTATGTGGGAATCTCCTGATCATCACCTTGGTGTCCACCAGCAAGAGCCTCCACACCCCAATGTACTTCTTCATCTCACAGCTGTCTATCAGTGACATCTTATTGATCACAGATATTGTCCCCAACCTGCTCTACATCCTACTGAATAATGGGGCGACCATTACTTTTAATAACTGTTTTACTCAGCTGTATTTGTTTGGTGTCTCAGAAATATTTGAATGTTTCCTTCTCACGGTGATGTCCTATGACAGATATGTGGCCATCTGTAATCCCCTCCGTTACACTTCCATCATGACAAGTGAATATTGTGTAATACTAGTCTTTATCTGTTGGCTGTTTGGATTTACTCTTACCTGTTCTTCCGTCATAACAACATCAAAGCTAATCTTTTGTGGACCAAATATTATTGACCATTTCATATGTGATATTCTCCCCTTAATTGAACTTGCCTGTTCTAACATCTTTAATGTTCAGATACAGATTTATTTACTAAGTTTTCTAAATGTCTTCATCCCAACCACAATCATTGTAATTTCTTATACTAATATAGTTTTAGCAGTCGTAAAGATCCCATCCAGTACTGGTAGACAGAAAGCCTTCTCAACCTGTAGCTCCCACCTCATTGTGGTCTCCATCTTCTACTGGACTATATTCAGTGTTTATATTTTCCCAACCAAAGTACAATCCATGAACTCTTATCAAATATCCATGAATAAAATCTTCTCACTGCTATATACAGTGTTTACTCCTTTGGTCAACCCCATTATATACAGTCTGAGAAACAAAGACATTATGAGAGCCATACAGGAAATGTTTTATAAGCGTGTGGTTTGGTAAATTATTAAAATTCTATAAAGTGCTATTTCACACGAACAATACGTATTGGCTCTGGATGCGTTTAGGATGCGTTCAGTGAAACTTGCACAATTTTGCAAGCAAGTTCAGTCAGTTTTGTCGGCACTTGCTTTCAGTGTTTCAGTTCTTTCAGCGCAGGTGCTTCACACTCGTGAAAAAAAAAACATCTTCTAGCAACCATCAGTGAAAAATGCATTGCATCTGAACTGCATACCGATTACATCCAGATGCAATGCGTTTTTCACTGAAGCCCCATTCACTGCTATGGGGCCAGGGTTGCCTGAAAAATGCAGAATATAGAACATACTGAGAGTCTGAAGAAATGCAGAACTGATGCATGAAAAAAACACTCATGTACACAGACCCATACAAATTAATGGGTCAGGATTCAGTGTGGGTGCTATGTGCTCACTTCATGCATTGCACCCTCGCTGAAAACTGTATGGTCAGCTTTATCCCCAAAGTACCGATTCAGTTTTAACATTGTTGTTTTGTCCTAAAAAATATATTTTTTCAATGGCATTATGTTGAGGTGCATTTAACTTATTGGCTTTTAGAATTTTTTCAGAGGATTTAAGATTCAGATTCAGCTTACAGGGATGGTTAAGATGACACTATATAGGTAGCATACAAAGCTTTACTAATTTTACTAGTTCTTCATAACTTTACAGTTATATTGTACATGTTAATAATTTTATAGAAATTGTCATAGAAATAAATAGTTTTTATGTTGCTGCATTTCAGGAGCCATAAGTTTTTATTTTTGTTGTTATTGTAGTATTTTTTTATGTAGCTATATGTACAGTAGGCTTATTTGTGGGTGGAGTCATATTTTGTAATTGAACAGTGGCCCATTCATGGAGTGGGGAGGGTGGGAAAAGCCTGAAAAATCCAAAGAGTTTTCCAGTGACAGAGTAGTGAGGTGGCTGCAGCAGCATGAGGATACCACAGAGTTTCCCTGTGACATAGTGGTTAGGTGTCAGAAGCATAAGGAGACCACAAAGTGATGAGGTGACTGAGTACTAAGGCAGCAGCAGCATGAGGAGACCATAGAGTTGTGAGGTGACAGAGTGATGAGGTGGAAGCAGCATGAGGAGACCACAGGCTGGCCCAGTGACATAGTTAAGAGATGGTAGCAGCATAATGAGACCACAGAGTGGCCCAGTGAAAGACTGTTGAGTTGGCAGCAGCATGAAACCACAGAGTGGCCCAATGACAGAGCATTGAGGTAGCAGCTGCATTAGGAGACCACAGAGTGGTGAGGATGCAGTAGCACAAGGAGACCACAGAGTGGTGATGTGGCAGGAGCATGAGGAGACCACAGAGTGGTGAGGTGGCAGTAGTTTGAGGATACCACAGAGTGGCCCTGTAACAGAGTGGTGAGGTGTTAGCAGCATGAGGAGACCACTGAATGGCCCAGTGACATAGTGGTGAGGTGGCAGCAGCATGAGGAGACCACAGAGTGGCCCAGTGACAGAGTGGTGAGGTGGCAGCAAGATGAGGAGACCACAGAGTGGCCTATTGACATTGTGGTGAGGTGGCAGCAGCATGAGGAGAATACAGAGTGGCCAAGCGACAGAATATTGAGTTGGCAGCAAAATGAGGAGACCACATAGTGGCCTAATGACAGAGTGTCAAAGTAGCAGCAGCATGAGGAGACCACAGAGTGGCCCAGTGACAGAGTGTTAAGGTAGCAGCAGCATGAGGAGATCACAGAGTGGTCAGGTGGTAGCAGAATGAGGAGACCCCAGAGTGGATAATTGACATTGTGGTGAGATGGCAGCAGCATGAGGAGAATACAGAGGGCCCTAGTGACAGAGTGCTGAGGTGGCAGCAGCATAAGGAGACCACAGAGTGGCCTAGTGGGGAGGTAGAGGGCAATACCAATACCAGCTGAAGATGGTGGGTGACTGTAGGAGCACCTGGCACCAGGTGTATTATCAGGTGGGTAGTAGCATCAGAACAGTAGCTAAAGCAGGTAGCCAGAAGAAACAGGTGTCCTTTGACAAAGTTTAGGTGTGGCACCATGGATAATCTAGTTTAGGCATGGCCAGCTTGTGGCTCTCCTGGTTTTGTAAAACTGCAACTCCAACCATGCCCTGCTGTAGGCTAATAGCTGTAGGCTGTCTGGGCATGCTGGGAGTTGCAGTTTTGCAACAGCTGAAGAGCCTTATATTGGCCATCCGTGATCTAGTCTGATATATCAGACACTGGTGTTTGAAAATCCTGGCTTATCCACACCTGATTCTTCACAAAGGTCAGTTTCTTTACAGTTTGGGTGGACAGACGAGTTCTCTTTGGGGTAACTATGGCCTGCGCCACACTAAACAACCACTCTGATGCCACACTGCTAGCTGGGCAGAAAAGCTTTTCCAGGGCAAACTCGGCCAGTTGCGAGTTTGGCTGCTCAGTAGTGCAGTGGATCTTTGATGTGGGCTGGCAGGGTGCAGTCCAAGTATGCCACAACCTGCTGGATAAGGTTCTCTTCTATGTTTACCTTCTGCTGCTGGTGAGTAGTTTCTTCAGTAGGCGGGTGAAGAAAACTTCTCATCATCGACTCCAGATTGAAGTTGCTGCTGATGGAGCTGGTACTGCCTTTTTCGTAAAGAAATTACGGCTTGGTGATTACTGACATGAGTGATGAGAAGTAGGAGGACGAGGAGCAAGAGCATCAGGACCAGTAGATGATGGGAAGCACAGACAACTCCCTTCGGCTGAAGTGGTGGAGCCTTGACTGCATGAAATTGGGTGCGTTCAAAATGATCATTTTGATTTATTTGCGCACAGTCTTGCTCTGTTTTTGAGGAGCCTGACTCCAGAACGAGTGCTGAGAACCAAAGCGGCTCTCACCATCGTTCTGGAGGCAGACACTCCACCTAATGAGCCTTCAGAAGTCTTCCTCGCATTGGAAAATTGGTGCAGCCATGGGCACTGTCTGGCCCCCGGCAAGCACTAATTTTCCAGATGCAACAGGGGCCCCCAGGGTCTCCTCCCATAATGCAATTTTATGGGCAACCTAGTCACCCATATGCCAAGTATCATGGCGACAAGCCATATGGCCAGCCTGGCCCCTCCACGTCCCAACCTGCCCCATCTCACCACTCTGGGCCCTTCACAACCCTCTTACCTGGACCCCAGTTTCATGGTCCAATGGGGTCACCAAGACTATTTTTTAATTTGCTATTTTTTTATTTTAACATTATTGTTTATATATTTTTTAAAAATTCTCTGTGCTAAAATAAACAGAGTTTGTTTTTCAAGCATTTCCTTGTTTCCTGTCTTTATTATATACATTGAATTCATATATTTATGTAGCACAAACACATAGAAAACATGAATAATTTTAAATGTTTATTAGACATTCATATAACCTACATACACGTAAATAGATAAACATGATTTTGAAATCATTTACACACATAAATCTAAAAATGTCATTATAAACAATATCAACAAATTTACTTATGTTATTTTTGTTTTTAGAATACATATCTCCATAAAAACATAACAACTAGTTAATGTCCATTATAAAGACAATGGTATAGACAATAAATATGGAGTTTACTGACATTGCACATGTGATGATAGTTATTAGTGATGAGTGTGAGGTGCCATATTCGATTTCGAATATTCGATTGAATATTGGTCATATATTTGACGAAAGCGAATATTCGTCATTATTCTATATATTGCGAATGTTATGCAAATGTATTTTTGCGTATTGCGATTTGAACAGTGTATACAGGCAAATTTCCTATTGGGTTAGCTTAGTAGAATCAACCAAGACATCAAAAGTACAGTGACTTGTGCAGGGTGTTGGCAATGTCCAAGAGCCTGTCCTCCAATTTCAGCCATTCTTATGTGGCAAGGAATTCTCTCCTGGTCTTGCAAGGACAGAACGCTTTGCAGCAACACCGTTTAATCTGCAATGTTCTAGCTTGCTTGAATCCAACATTGCTCATGCTAGAGCGTATGTATGAGCAGCAGAAAGCCATGAATGATTTTGACTGCAGTTTATTTCCAGGTTGGGCAGTGGCAGCTCATGCGATTCATGCTTTTGTTGGCCCTCATCCCTCTCATATTTTTCTTCGAACAAGCGCTGATGCTCATGCCTCAGGAAATGACAGATTGAGATGAGCAGATATTGCATCTTACTGTCTACCCTGTAGCTGTTGGGGACCCCCATGGAGGAGGATGAGGAGCTTCCCCCGGAGGAGAAGGAGGAGCTGGGGTTGGAGGACGACGATGATGATGGTGACACTGGCCACGGCATCCAATTGTCTCAGTGGGGAGCAGAGATGGAAATAACTAGCTCCTTGGGGATGCTTGCTAGAATGATTATTACCTCTATACTTGCATGAATGGTGTGGATAGCTATGCTTTTAAACCCTCACTATCTAAAAAAATGGGGGAATGCTTTTCTCCCTCCAAAAGGGAGGCAAAATTACATTATGACTAAGAAACATTGTGTACGCTGCTTGCCTCAGCTTTCAGCGAGCAGATACCTGCCACCAACATGGCTGAAGGGGAGGTGCCACTACACCGCCTGCAGAGTCACCCACCTCCTGCCACCCCAAGTAGCAAAGGCTGCAACAGCAGCCAGTTCAGTCGCCTCAACATAATGGAGGAGTTTTCTCTCATGCCATGCCAGGCTGAGGCAAATGAGAAATCTGAGACCTCCCACCTCAACGCCCAGGTTGAGGCCTACCTACACTCTTGCCTTTCTTCCTGGTCATTCCTTATTCCCTGAACCCATAGATTTCTGTGCAGGCAGTGAAACAGTTGTCTTTCTTCTTTCTTGCCCAGCCTCCAGTGTCATTTCACAGAGGATTTTCAGTGCTGCAAAGGGCGTGGTGTCAACCAAAGGGATCAAGTTCTCTGTCGGTGTACAAAACATCACTTTTATGAAAATAAACCAAGCCTGGATTGTGGAGCATCTGGCTGAGGCCGATCAATAGATCTGATCTTTCTGATGGTGCCCCATCATGCCACTGTTGCAGTCTGCCTGCTTGCTATCCTGGCTACCATGATGTTCTGTATAGCTGCCACTACCACCATCATGTTACTGCTGTTGCCTGACTACCAACATGTTTCATATGGCTGCTGCTGCTTCCATCATGACTGCCATCATGCCACTACTATGTCCTGCCTACCATCATGTTCCATTTGGCTGCTGCTGCTGCCACTACCACCTCAGCTGCTACTCCTCTTTGCTACTCTGCTAATCCCCTACTGTTACCACTATTAACACTACATATCTGCCTCTACTACCACTACCACTACTATTATTACTACTACCACTACTACTACCACCACCCACAGACAGCTGGTTTACTGCCTTGTCTGTTCCATGCTATGTTGCTTCTTCTGCCACTAGTATTGAGGCCAAATGCCTCTTATTTCCCTTCCCTTACCACATCCGCACTTCACTGCTGCTGCTCCCAATTAAAAGGGAGCCTTAGACTCGTTCACAATGATCGACTTTTGTGCCTGTTGTACGGGCAGCATTCTTACCCTGTCAAGGCATAAATTTCAGATGCTTGGTCCCCCAATAATCCACTTTCTTTTCTATAATATCATATTAGTTTAAACCTCATCTGCCCCTGAAAAGGGACAATTTTTAGAAGCTTTGGAACATGAAAAATGCTAAAAAGTGGCATTTTACTGGATTCATTCAACGCAAACCCAAAACGCTTCAAGTTTGTTTAACGGACAATATTTTGTTAAATTCATAATGAGCCCAGTTTGTTATCAATCGATGTGCTCAACTTTATAAGAAATGTTCTCATCTCTAATGATGAAGAAGAGACTGCCCTCACTGTGTTTTCTTTTTACTAATAAAAATCTTTATGTATATAGCGCCATCATATTCAGCAGCGCTTTAAAATTCAGGGGTTCATGTACAAATATTGTAACAGACAAGTCAATAATTAGAACAAGAGGAATGAGGACCCTGTTCACAAGAGCTTACGATCTATGAGGGGAAAGGGATGACACAAAAGGTAAAAGTGCTTGTTTTGTGCAATGGTCCAGCCATCTTGGGAAAATAGAGGAGTAGATATAAAGCTGCATGAGCCAGTCACCAGCCAATGTCTGTAGTGCTTATGGGTGCCTGGGTACGGTGGAGAGTTTGGTGGAGGATCAGGTTCAGGAAATTATGATAAATGGGCTATATATGGACAGGAGTTAGATCAGGGGATATGATAGGCCATTCTAAAAAGATATGTATTTAGGGAGCGCCTAAAACTGTGTATAAAGTGATTTAACCTAATTTCTTGGGATAGGACATTCCAGAGAACTGATGCAGCTCAGGAGAAGTCTTGCAGCCGGGAGTGAGAGGTTCAGATTGTGGGGGATGTCAGTCATAAATCATTTGCAGAGCATAGAGCATGGGTAGGTTGGTAGACAGAGATGAGGGAGGAGATGAAGGGTTGTGCAGCACTGTGGAGAGCTTTGTGGTTTGAGAATAAGCAGTTTAAATTGGATTCTATATGGTATGGGCAACTGGTGCAATGACTAGCTGTTAGAGGTGACCCTGATTGCTGCATTAACATAGAAACATAGAATGTGTCGGCAGATAAGAACCATTTGGCCCATCTAGTCTGCCCAATATACTGAATACTATGAATAGCCCCTGGCCCTATCTTATATGAAGGATGGCCTTATGCCTATCCCATGCATGCTTAAACTCCTTCACTGTATTTGCAGCTACCACTTCTGCAGGAAGGCTATTCCATGCGTCCACTACTCTCTCAGTAAAGTAATTCTTCCTGATATTACTTTTAAACCTTTGCCCCTCTAATTTAAAACTATGTCCTCTTGTAGCAGTTTTTCTTCTTTTAAATATTCTCTCCTCTTTTACCGTGATGATTCCCTTTATGTATTGAAAAGTTTCTATCATATCTCTGTCTCTTCTTACTTACAAGCTATACATGTTGAGGTCCTTTAACCTTTCCTGGTAAGTTTTCTCCTGCAATCCATGTACTAGTTTAGTAGCTCTTCTCTGAATCTCCTTCTGCAGATCTGGTCTCCAGTACTGCACACAATACTCCCAATGAGGTCTCCCTAGTGCTCTGTAGAGCGGCACGAGCACCTCCCTCTTTCTACTGTTAATGCCTCTCCCTATACACCCAAGCATTCTGCTGGCATTACCTGCTGCTCTATGACATTGTCTGCCCACCTTTAGGTCGTCTGATATAATGACCCCTAAATCCCTTTCCTCAGATACTGAGGTTAGTACTGTATCACTGATTTTATATTCTGCTCTTGGGTTTTTACGCCCCAGGTGCATTATCTTGCACTTATCGACATTAAATTTTAGTTGCCAGATTTTTGACCATTCCTCTAGTTTTCCTAAATCCTTTTCCATTTGGTGTATCCCTCCAGGAACATCAACCCTGTTACAAATCTTTGTGTCATCAGCAAAAAGACACACCTTACCATTGAGGCCTTCTGCAACTTCACTGATAAAGATATTAAACAATATGGGTCCCAGAACAGATCCCTGAGGTACCCCACTGGTAACAATACCATGATCTGAATATACTCCATTGACTACAACCCTCTGTTTTCTGTCCTTCAGCCACTGCCTAATCCATTCAACAATATGTGAGCTCAAGCTCAAAGACTGCAGTTTATTGATGAGCCTTCTATGTGGGACAGTATCAAAAGCCTTACTAAAGTCCAGATAAGTGATGTCTACTGCACCTTCGCCATCTATTATTTTAGTCACCCAATCAAAGAAGTCAATAAGATTAGTTTGACATGATCTCCCTGAAGTAAACCCATGCTGTTTTTTATCAATCAACCCATGGGTTTTTAGATGTTCCACAATCCTCTCCTTGAGTATGGTTTCCATTAATTTCCCCACTATTGATGTCAGGCTTACTGGCCTATAGTTGCCTGATTCCTCTCTACTACCTTTATTGTGAATTGGCACAACGTTTGCTAATTTACAATCTTCTGGGACGATACCTGTTACCAGTGATTGTCTAAATAAATCTGTTAATGGATTTTACCATCATATACAATGAGGGCATATTGCTAGGATATGCCCCCATTGTCTGATAGGTGCTGGACCCGCACCTACAACAATAACGGAGTAGGGAAATGAATGGAGGGCACACTGCACATATGCAGCCAGCCTCCATTCATTTCAATGGGTCCACCGAAAATAGCCAAGCGCTGGTTCAGCTATTTTCATCTGACCCATAGAAATGAATGGGAGCAGGGATCGCGTGTACGCTCCCATTCACTTGTTTAGGTGCAGCGGGGAGCAGCACTTGGTGGTGGACGACGGACCCCGAGAAAACAGCTCACCCGATCCATTCTCCTTGTAGGTGCGGGTCCCAAAGGTGGGACATGCTCATATCAGACAATGGGCGCATATCCTAGTGATAAGCTCCCATTGTATGTGATCGGAATACCCCTTTAAGGATAGATTGGAGAGGGGAGAGTCTGATGAGGGGAAGGCCAAATATGGCAACATTGACAGGGCAACAATAAGAGATCGCCCTTGGGTTGCTGGATCACTGAACTATAGAATACTGGCAAACGAAGATAACTGCGGCTTATCAGGTTTTAGTTACATTAGTTTGCATCAGGTGCAAAGGTGCCTTCTTAAGGCGGTCATCCCTAGGTGAGTGTTGGGCTTACCGTGACTTGCGTTGAAAGCACAGGCTGCAGATGGAAACAGTATTACTAGCAGCTGACACGTTATCAATAGTCCACACTGCGGAGCCATGTGACGGCGTCCTGGGAGCGCTAGATGTGACTAGAGATGGCCCGAACTATCCGCCGGCGAACAGTTCCCGGCGAACATAGCTTGTTCGCGTTCGCCTCAACGGGCGAACGCATGCGATGTTCGGTCCGCCCCCTATACATCATCATTGAGCAAACTTTGACCCTGTACCTCACAGTCAGCAGACACATTCCAGCCAATCAGCAGCATACCCTCCCTCCCAGACCCACCCACCTCCTGCACAGCATCCATTTTAGATTCATTCTGAAGCTGCAGTCTTAGTGAGAGGAGGGAGAGAGTAGTTGCTGCTGATTTAATAGGGAAATCGATAGCTAGGCTAGTGTATTCAGTGTCCACTCCAGTCCTGAAAGACTCATCTGATCTCTGCTGTAAGGACAGCGTCCTGATAGCACCCCAAAAAGCCCTTTTTAGGGCTGCAACATTAGTCTGCTTTTTTTCCTTTATATACATATTGCAGTTGCCTGGCCTGCCTGTGTGTGAGGAGCTGCAGGCCCACAGACTGTAGTGTGCCCACTGCCAGTGCCCACCCCTGTCATCCCGTGTGACACAGGACTTTGCATAAAAAAAAGGCATTTAATTTTTACACTTTAATCTAAGGTTAGTTGCCTGCCAGTGTGTGTCAGGCCGACTTCCACTGACTGTAGTGTGCCCACTGCCAGTGCCCACCCCTGTCATCCCGTGTGGCACAGTACTTTGCATCAAAAAAAGGCATTTAATATTTACACTTTAGTGCAATTTCATCTGCTTGCCTGCTGCTAGTGTGTGTCAGGCCGACTTCAACTGACTGTAGTGTGCCCACTGCCAGTGCCCACCCCTGTCATTCCGTGTGGCACAGGACTTTGCATAAAAAAAAGGCACTTAATTTTTACACTTTAATCTAAGGTTAGTTGCCTGCCAGTGTGTGTCAGGCTGACTTCCATTGACTGTAGTGTGCCCACTGCCAGTGCCCACCACTCATACCGGCTGGCACAGGACTTTGTATAAAAAAGGCATTACATTTTTACACTTTAGTGTAATTTCAGCTGCTTTCCTGCTGCTAGTGTGTGTCAGGCCGACTTCAACTGACTGTAGTGTGCCCACTGCCAGTGCCCACCCCTGTCATCCCGTGTGGCACAGGACTTTGCATCAAAACAGGCATTTCATTTTTACACTTTAGTGTAATTTCAGTTGCTTGCCTGCTGCCAGTGTGTGTCAGGCCGACTTCCACTGACTGTAGTGTGCCCACTGCCAGTGCCCACCCCTGTCATCCCGTGTGGCACAGTACTTTGCATCAAAAAAGGCATTTAATTTTTACACTTTAGTGTAATTTCATCTGCTTGCCTGCTGCTAGTGTGTGTCAGGCCGACTTCAACTGACTGTAGTGTGCCCACTGCCAGTGCCCACCCCTGTCATCCCGTGTGGCACAGGACTTTGCATAAAAAAAAGGCACTTAATTTTTACACTTTAATCTAAGGTTAGTTGCCTGCCAGTGTGTGTCAGGCTGACTTCCATTGACTGTAGTGTGCCCACTGCCAGTGCCCACCACTCATACCGGCTGGCACAGGACTTTGCATAAAAAAGGCATTAAATTTTTACACTTTAGTGTAATTTCAGCTGCTTTCCTGCTGCTAGTGTATGTCAGGCCGACTTCAACTGACTGTAGTGTGCCCACTGCCAGTGCCCACCCCTGTCATCCCGTGTGGCACAGTACTTTGCATCAAAAAAGGCATTTAATTTTACACTTTAGTGAAATTTCAGTCTGCTTGCCTGCTGCTAGTGTGTGTCAGGCCGACTTCAACTGACTGTAGTGTGCCCACTGCCAGTGCCCACCCCTGTCATCCCGTGTGGCACAGGACTTTGCATACAAAAAAGACACTTAATTTTTACACTTTAATCTAAGGTTAGTTGCCTGCCAGTGTGTGTCAGGCTGACTTCCACTGACTGTAGTGTGCCCACTGCCAGTGCCCACTACTCATACCCGGCTGGCACAGGACTTTGCATAAAAGGCATTTAATTTTACACTTTAGTGTAATTTCAGCTGCTTGCCTGATGCTAGTGTGTGTCAGGCCGACTTCAACTGACTGTAGTGTGCCCACTGCCAGTGCCCACCCCTGTCATCCCGTGGTGGCACAGTGACTTTGCATCAAAAAAGGCATTTAATATTTACACTTTAGTGTAATTTCAGTCTGCTTGCCTGCTGCCAGTGTGTGTCAGGCCGACTTCAACTGACTGTAGTGTGCCCACTGCCAGTGCCCACCCCTGTCATTCCGTGTGGCACAGGACTTTGCATAAAAAAAGGCACTTAATTTTTACACTTTAATCTAAGGTTAGTTGCCTGCCAGTGTGTGTCAGGCTGACTTCCATTGACTGTAGTGTGCCCACTGCCAGTGCCCACCACTCATACCGGCTGGCACAGGACTTTGTATAAAAAAGGCATTACATTTTTACACTTTAGTGTAATTTCAGCTGCTTTCCTGCTGCTAGTGTGTGTCAGGCCGACTTCAACTGACTGTAGTGTGCCCACTGCCAGTGCCCACCCCTGTCATCCCGTGTGGCACAGGACTTTGCATCAAAAACAGGCATTTCATTTTTACACTTTAGTGTAATTTCAGTTACTTGCCTGCTGCCAGTGTGTGTCAGGCCGACTTCCACTGACTGTAGTGTGCCCACTGCCAGTGCCCACCCCTGTCATCCCGTGTGGCACAGTACTTTGCATCAAAAAGGCATTTAATTTTTACACTTTAGTGTAATTTCATCTGCTTGCCTGCTGCTAGTGTGTGTCAGGCCGACTTCAACTGACTGTAGTGTGCCCACTGCCAGTGCCCACCCCTGTCATCCCGTGTGGCACAGGACTTTGCATAAAAAAGGCATTTAATTTTTACACTTTAATCTAAGGTTAGTTGCCTGCCAGTGTGTGTCAGGCTGACTTCCATTGACTGTAGTGTGCCCACTGCCAGTGCCCACCACTCATACCGGCTGGCACAGGACTTTGCATAAAAAAGGCATTAAATTTTTACACTTTAGTGTAATTTCAGCTGCTTTCCTGCTGCTAGTGTATGTCAGGCCGACTTCAACTGACTGTAGTGTGCCCACTGCCAGTGCCCACCCCTGTCATCCCGTGTGGCACAGTACTTTGCATCAAAAAAAGGCATTTAATTTTTACACTTTAGTGAAATTTCAGCTGCTTGCCTGCTGCTAGTGTGTGTCAGGCCGACTTCAACTGACTGTAGTGTGCCCACTGCCAGTGCCCACCCCTGTCATCCCGTGTGGCACAGGACTTTGCATAAAAAAAAGACACTTAATTTTTACACTTTAATCTAAGGTTAGTTGCCTGCCAGTGTGTGTCAGGCTGACTTCCACTGACTGTAGTGTGCCCACTGCCAGTGCCCACTACTCATACCGGCTGGCACAGGACTTTGCATAAAAAAGGCATTTAATTTTTACACTTTAGTATAATTTCAGCTGCTTGCCTGATGCTAGTGTGTGTCAGGCCGACTTCAACTGACTGTAGTGTGCCCACTGCCAGTGCCCACCCCTGTCATGCCGTGTGGCACAGGACTTTGCATCAAAAACAGGCATTTAATTTTTACACTTTAGTGTAATTTCAGTTGCTTGCCTGCTGCCAGTGTGTGTCAGGCCGACTTCCACTGACTGTAGTGTGCCCACTGCCAGTGCCCACCACTGATACTGGGTGGCACAGTAGCTTGCCGATAAATAAGGCATTTAATTTTTAGACAGTAGTCTAATTTCAGTTGCTTGCCTGCTGCCAGTGTGTGTCAGGCCCACTTTCACAGACTGTAGTGTGCCCACTGCCAGTGCCAACCACTGATACCAGGTGGCACAGTAGCTTGCCGGTAAATGAGGCATTTAATTTTTAGACAGTAGTCTAAATTCAGTTGCTTGCCTGCTGCCAGTGTGTGTCAGGCCTGCTTCCACTGACTGTAGTGTGCCCACTGCCAGTGCCAACCACTGATACCGGGTGGCACAGTAGCTTGCCGATAAATAAGGCATTTAATTTTTAGACAGTAGTCTAAATTCAGTTGCTTGCCTGCTGCCAGTGTGTGTCAGGACCACTTCCACTAACTGTAGTGTGCACACTGCCAGTGCGAACCACTGATACCGGGGGGCACAGTAGCTTGCCGATAAATAAGGCATTTAATTTTTAGACAGTAGTCTAATTTCAGTTGCTTTCCTGCTGCCAGTGTGTGTCAGGCCCGCTTCCACAGACTGTAGTGTGCCCACTGCCAGTGCCAACCACTGATACCGGGTGGCACAGTAGCTTGCCGATAAATAAGGCATTTAATTTTTAGACAGAAGTCTAAATTCAGTTGCTTGCCTGCTGCCAGTGTGTGTCAGGCCCGCTTCCACTGACTGTAATGTGCCCACTGCCAGTGCCCACCACTCATACCGGGTGGCACAGTAGCTTGCCGATAAATAAGGCATTTAATTTTTAGACAGTAGTCTAAATTCAGTTGCTTGCCGGCTGCCAGTGTGTGTCAGGCCCTATTCCACTGACTGTAGTGTGCCCACTGCCAGTGCCCACCACTCATACCGGGTGGCACAGTACCTAGCACGCGTAGTACCACTTATCTAAAAAAAAAATGACAGGCAGAGGCAGGCCACCCCGCAGGGGCCGTCGTGGTCGTGGTGCTGTGATTTCCACTGTCCCTGGAATAATGCCCAGTGTTCAGAGGCCACGTACCCTGAACCCGAAAAATTCTGAGGATGTAGATGACTGGCTTAGACAGGACACCCAATCTTCAACAGCTTCCGCTAAGAACCTTGACGCACCATCCTCCTCCAGCTCAGCTTCGGTCACCTGCTCTCAAGTTACCACGCACCCGCCCGTCGCCACCACCACCACTACCACCACAGCCACCACAGCCGCTTCACTTGATCCGTCAGAGGAGTTATTTACACATCAGTTGGATGCAATTAGTGATGCGCAACCATTATTGCCAGATGATGTAGATTACGGGGATATGTCTCAGTCAGGCAGGATTACACACATGGACGTACAGTGTGATGATGATGATGATGATGTTGTACCCGCTGCTGCTTCCTTTGCTGAGGTGTCAGATACAAGTGAAGCGGTTGATGATGACGATGTGTCCACGGATGCCACGTGGGTGCCTGCTCGAAGAGAAGAAGAGGGGGAAAGTTCTGAAGGGGAGACAGAGAGAATGAGGAGACGAGTTGGAAGCAGGGAGAGGTCGTCGCAAGGAGTTAGTGGCACAGTCAGACAGCATGTATCGGCACCTGGGGTCAGCCAGACAGCACGCCAGTCAACGCATGCTGTTGCCACCACCAGAATGCCGTCATTGCAAAGCTCAGCAGTGTGGCATTTTTTTGTGTGTCTGCCTCTGATAAAAGCAATGCCATTTGCAACCTGTGCCAAAAGAAACTGAGTCGTGGGAAGTCCAACACCCACCTTGGTACAACTGCTTTGCGAAGGCACATGATCTCACATCACAAACGCCTATGGGATCAACACATGAGTACAAGCAGCACACAAACTCAAAGCCACCATGCTCCTCCTGGTCCAGCATCTTCAGCCACGTCAACCACTGCTGTCCTCCCTGCCCCCTCTCAACCACCCGCCACTCCATCTCTCACCTTCAGCAGTTCCTGCTCATCTGCCCACAGTCAGGTGTCTGTCAAGGACATGTTTGAGCATAAGAAGCCAATGTCACAAAGTCACCCCCTTGCCCGGCGACTGACAGCTGGCTTGACGGAACTCTTAGCCCGCCAGCTTTTACCATACCAGCTGGTAGAGTCTGAGGCCTTCAAAAATTTGTCGCTATTGGGACACCACAGTGGAAGGTATCCGGACGAATTTTTTTTCAAAAAGGCAATCCCAAACCTCTACCATGTCATTGAAAAGGAAGTCATGGCATCTCTGGCATACAGTGTTGGGGCAAGGGTCCATCTGACCACTGATACCTGGTCTGCAAAGCACGGTCAGGGCAGGTATATCACGTATACTGCGCATTGGGTCAACCTGCTGACGGCTGACAAGCATGGAATGCGTGGCTCCGCAGCGGAGTTGGTGACACCACCACGACTTGCAGGCAGACCTACTGCCACCTCCTCTACTCCTACTCCATCCTCTTCGATATCCTCCTCGGCTGAGTCCTCTTCTGCTGCGGCGCCTGGCTGCACATCAACTGATTCCCCCAGCTCCCCAGGGGCTATTCCACATCCCGGATACGACAGTGTCACGCTATCTTGGGGTTGACTTGCCTGAAAGCAGAGAGCCACACAGGACCAGCACTCCTGTCCGCCCTGAACGCACAGGTGGATCAGTGGCTGACCCCGCACCAACTGGAGATCGGCAAAGTGGTGTGTGACAATGGAGGCAATCTGTTGGCGGCATTAAATTTGGGCAAGTTGTCACATGTGCCGTGCATGGCACATGTGTTGAATCTCATCGTACAACGTTTTGTGTCTAAGTACCCAGGCTTACAGGATGTCCTCAAGCAGGCCAGGAAGGTGTGTGGCCATTTCAGGCGTTCCTTCACGGCCATGGCGCACTTTTCCGATATTCAGCGGCGAAACAACATGCCAGTGAGGCGCTTGATATGCGACAGCCCGACACGTTGGAATTCAACACTCCTAATGTTCGACCGCCTGCTCCAACAAGAAAAAGCCGTCAACGAGTATTTGTATGACCGGAGTGCTAGGACAGCCTCTGCGGAGCTGGGAATCTTTTTGCCACGTTACTGGACACTCATGCGCAATGCCTGTAGGCTCATGCATCCTTTTGAGGAGGTGACAAACCTAGTCAGTTGCACCGAAGGCACCATCAGCGACCTCATCCCATTTGTTTTCTTCCTGGAGCGTGCCCTGCAAAGAGTTCTGGATCAGGCTGTAGATGAGCGTGAAGAGGAAGAGGAAGAGTTGTGGTCACCATCACCACCAGAAACAGCCTTGTCATCATCGCTTGCCGGACCTGCAGCAACGCTGGAAGAGGAGTATGAGGAAGAGGAGTCAGAGGAGGAATGTGGCAGCTTTGAGGAGGAGGAAGACCAACCACAGCAGGCACCCCAGGGTGCTCGTTGTTGTCACCTATCTGGGACCCATGGTGTTGTACGTGGCTGGGGGAAGAACAGACCGTCAATGACATCAGTGAGGACGAGGAACGGGAAATGAGTAGCTCTGCATCCAACCTTGTTCAAATGGGGTCTTTCATGCTGTCATGTCTGTTGAGGGACCCACGTATAAAAAGGATAAAGGAGAACGATCTGTACTGGGTGGCCACGCTACTAGACCCCCGGTATAAGCAGAAAGTGGCAGAAATGTTACCAATTTACCGAAAGTCGGAAAGGATGCAGCAGTTCAAAACCAAACTAAAAAATATGCTTTACACAGCTTATAAGGGGGATGTCACAGCACAATGGGAATCTAACAGGGGAAGAGGTGAGTGTAATCCTCCTCCTACCACGGCGGCAAGGACTGGACGATTTACAGAAGTGTTGTTGATGGAGGACATGCGGAGCTTTCTCAGTCCTACTCATCGCCACAGCCCTTCGGGATCCAGCCTTAGAGAACGACTCGACCGACAGGTAGCAGACTACCTCGCCTTAACAGCAGATATCGACACTCTGAGGAGCAATGAACCCCTTCACTACTGGGTGTGCAGGCTTGACCTGTGGCCTGAGCTATCCCAGTTCGCGATAGAACTTCTGGCCTGCCCTGCTTCAAGTGTCCTGTCAGAAAGGACCTTCAGTGCAGCAGGAGGCATTGTCACTGACAAGAGAAGTCACCTCGGTCAAAAAGTGTTGATTACCTCACCTTCATAAAGATGAATGAGGCATGGATCCCGAAGGGACTGACAGTGGGGATACGTTTGACTAACAAAGGCCTGATTACATGCCTTGGCCTCAAAATGGTCCCCACGCTGCTGTATTTAATGTCTGCATACCGGATGACTTTCGTGAATTCTCCACCACCAACTAGGGTTCAAGCCGCAATGTTTTAGTCACTTTTCTGCCTGGAAAACATCAATTTTTCTGGCCGCTGCTACAATAGCGGCTGCAACAATGCCATTATTTTCAGGCATGTGTACATGCCTAATTTTTCTGTCCTATGGTGCAGCACTGTGGCTGCAAAAACAAATCAAAAAAGGCACATACAAGTGTCAATTCCCCTTCGTGATCATTACCTTGTTGTGGTGAAGGGGCTTGCGTATCACAATGAAGCAATCATCACCTCTATGAGTGTGGTGGCAATGTTGCCACACCCCAGATGATAAGGCCGTTGCTTCATTATGGTCAGACCAAAAGCGATCGGACGGCTGGATAATATTTCATAGAAAAAACATTAATTTACCTTTTTTTTTATATGTTGTATGGGATTTTAATACATAAAATAAAAAATCATATTAAAGTCTCTTAATAGTTTATTAGAAATGATGCAGACAATTAAAAAAATCCCCATCAATTTCAATACAAAGCAAGTACAGAGCTCAGAACTAAATTATTTCATGATGTCGTAATGGTTCGCTAATTCGACAATGGTTAATCAATTCGACCAGATAGGGTCCGTAACAGGGATTAAACTGATAGGAATAGTACTAGTTCAGACACCACTCATATAGGGTGTCACAGCACATTGCTCTGTGCACGCGCAGTGCCCCAATTTGGGAGTAATAGGTCCGACCAAGCTGCTTTTTCCATCTCCCGGTTCCTCAAATCAATTCAGTTTGGTGTATGAGAGTTTGGTCTCTCACTGTGAAGGCAGTCGAAGGTACCCGGCCTAAATTTTTTTTCACAAAAGGAAATCCCTGATATGGGACGTAACAGGGATTAAACTGATGAGAATAGTAACATCTCCCCGTTCGAAAAATCTATTCAATAAATGGCCCCCAGATTGGGGACGTTAGAGAGATTAAACTGATGAGAATAGTACTACAGAAAATACCACTCATATCGGGTGTGACAGTAAATTGCACGGCGCAGACTCAGTGACCGTGGATTAAAACAGAGTGGAGGGAGCCAGCGTTTTTTTAACCATCTCCCCGTTCGAAAAATCTATTCAATAAATGGCCCCCAGATTGGGGACGTTAGAGGGATTAAACTGATGAGAATAGTACTACCGAAAATACCACTCATATCGGGTGTGACAGTAAATTGCACGGCGCAGACGCAGTGACCGTGGATAAAAACAAAGGGGAGGGAGCCAGAGTTTTTTTTAACCATCTCCCCGTTCGAAAAATCAATTCAATTGACCTTTCGGGGACCCTTGGTGTTGTACGTGGCTGGGTGGAGGAAGAAACCTTTAATGACATCACCGGGACGTGGCTAGCTTGGTATCCAACCTTGTGCAAATGGGGAGTTTGCGGTTGTGCAAATGAACTGTTTGCGGTTGTTTGCGGTGCATTAAAAGGGGAGTTTGGTCTGTCAATGTCTGTGAAGCGGGCATAACCCTTACACTACCTGATCGATACAACATCATACCTGATCGTATACACACACTGGATGTTTTAAAGCACGTTATTCCAAACAATTTAGTAATGTTAGTTGATTTATGCCCTTTATGGATTAAAACCCGACTCTGCGTCCACTACGTAATTTTCCATGGGAGTTTTGCCATAGATCCCCCTCCAGCATGCCACAGTCCAGGTGTTAGACCCCTTGAAACAACTTTCCCATCACTATTGTGGCCAGAAAGAGTCCCTGTGGGTTTTAAAATTCGCCTGCCAATTGAAGTCTATGGCGGTTCGCCCGTTCGCGAACATTTGCGGAAGTTCGCGTTCGCTATTCGCGAACGGAAAATTTTATGTTCGCGACATCACTAGATGTGACCATGCATGGTGGGTGGCTCTCTCCAGATACATTTGCAGTCTTTTTTGCCTCCTGTGCACTGTGAGTTCTGCCTGCTCTTCCTCCTTCTCCGCCCTCTCTACTGCTCCGTCTCTCCCTCTGAACTCCCCTCCTCTTCTTCTCTTGTGAGCACCCATGTGATTTCCATCGACACATCATCATCGTCACCTTCACCACCACTGACATTAGAGATCTCGGAGTAGGCAGCAACAGCAGGGACCTCCCTCCTTGGGCTGATCTGGGTACTGTCATCAGACCGCTGGGTGGCAGCCGTTGCTACCTCCTCTTCCTCATCCCATGACAAGAATGGCTGCGCACCTGTAAGGTCTGGGAGTGGATGGGAAAATAATTCCTCTGACTTGAGTGGAGGGGCTATGGTGGTGTTGGTGCCTTTGCGGGTGCACACAGCAGAGAGTGAAGAGGGTGCAGATACAGAGGATGAGAGACTGAGTAAGTCACTCAACCAACTCTGTCCTCGTCCTTTGGCGTACAGTAATCGCACGCACCTTCTCCAACTTCCTACTAAGGCTCCGGCCTGGTGCACCTGCCCGACCCCTACCACACCTACGGAATGGCCTGCCTCTTCCTCTGCCTGTCATATTCAAAATGACCCTGTGCCTAAGTCCCTAGTGAAGAGCAGTATTTGTCGAAGCAGGTTAATCACACCCCTTAATCATTATTTGGTGGAAGCGGGTATATTGCAGGCCTCAATCAATATTTGGTGGAAGAAGGTATATTAAACCTCTTAATCAGTATTTTGTGGAAGCAGGTGTCTCACAGGCCTCATTCAATATTTGGTGGAAGCAGGTGTATAACACCCCTCAATCAATTTTTGTTGGGAGCAGGTATATCAATCCCCTTAATCAATATTTTGTGGAAGCAGGTATATCACAGGCCTCAATCAATATTTGGTAGAAGCAGTTATATCAATCCCCTTAATCAGTATTTTGTGTAGGCAGGTGTACCACAGTCCTCAATCAATATTTGGTGGAAGCAGGTATATCAATCCCCTTAATCAGTATTTTGTGTAGGTAGGTGTACCGCAGTCCTCAATCAATATTTGGTGGAAGCAGGTATATCAATCCCCTTAATCAGTATTTTGTGGAAGCAGGTGTATCGCAGACGTCAATCAATATTTGGTGAAGCAGGTATATCACACCCTTTAATTTGTTTTTTGTGGAAGCAGGTATATCGCAGGCCTCAATCAATATTTGGTGGAAGTAGGTATATCAATCCCCTTAATCAGAATTTTGTGAAAACACTTTTCTCATAGACCTCAATTAATATTTGGTGGAAGCGTGGAAATATCAATTCCCCTTAATCGTTATTTTGTGGAAGCAGGTATATTGCTGGCCTCAATCAATATTTGGTGGAAGCAGGTATATCAATCCCCTTAATCAGTATTTTATGAAAGCAGGACTCTCGCAGGCCTCAATCAATATTTGGTGGAAGCAGGTATATCAATACCCTTAATTAGTATTTTGTGGAAGCAGGTGTATCGCAGGCGTCAATCAATATTTGGTGAAGCAGGTATATCACACCCTTTAATTTGTTTTTTGTGGAAGCAGGTATATCGCAGGCCTCAATCAATATTTGGTGGAAGTAGGTATATCAATCCCCTTAATCAGAATTTTGTGGAAACACTTTTCTCATAGACCTCAATTAATATTTGGTGGAAGCGGGTATATCAATTCCCCTTAATTAGTATTTTGTGAAAGCAGGTATATTGCTGGCTTCAATTAATATGTGGTGGAAACAGGTATATCAAACCCCTTAATCAGTATTTTGTGGAAGCAGGTGTCTCGCAGGCCTCAATCAATATTTGGTTGTAGCAGGTATATCAATCTCCTTAATCAGTATTTTGTGGAAGCAGGTATATTGCTGTTCTCAATCAATATTTGGTGGAAGCAGGTATATCAATTTCCTTAATCAACATTTTGTGGAAGCAGGTATATTGCTGGCATCAATTAATATTTGGTGAAAGCAGGTTTATCAAACCTCTTAATCAGTATTTTGTGGAAGCAGGTGTATTACAGCCCTCAATCAATTTTTGTTGAAAGCACGTATATCAATCCCCTTAATCAATATTTTGTGGAAGCAGGTATATCTCAGGCGTTAATCAATATTTTGTGGAAGCAGCCACAACAGTTATGTCATACCACCCTGTTTATTTTGGGGCAACAGATTACAGGTATATTGCAGCCATCAATCAGTATTTTGTGTAAGAAGGTATATCACACCCCTCAATCATTTTTTGGGGGGCAACAGGTATATCACACCCATTGCAAATAGTTGTTCCAATAGCGCTTGTCCCTCTATATATCTGCGGTATTGCAGCAGAACCGCACACATCTGCTACTCAATACAAATGCAATATAATATACTTTCTACGTTAGAAAGTATATTATTGGTATATCACAGTATCACACCCCTCAGTATTTCACACCTATCTATAGCACACCTATACCAGTCCTTAAAAGGACTTTTGAGGCCCTATTAGCTAGCGTTTGGTGTCCCTGCCTCACAAAGCAAACTCTCCCTACACTGGTAAAACACAGAATGTTAAATGACTGCCAGATTGAGTTCTGTCATAGGGTAGGGTGTGTTTCCATGTGCTGAAACGTCTCAATTGGCTGTCCTGTTCCACCTGATTGCCGTGTCATGTGTCGGCGCAATGGAAAAGAATATGGCGCTGGCCATATTCGAATCGTGAACGCGCAAAGTTTGCCGCAAAACGACCACCGGGCGAATCACAAGGCCTTCACTAATCCCCACAGCCTTTACTTAATAAAAGCTGGACAACTCATTTAAATATACTTTTTGCCTTGTGATTGTCAATTATTATCTGTCATCCTGTAATTTCTTCCCATAGATTTGTTATATAATAAACAAGTTTGTTATATTTTATTGATAGTTTACAGTGATATTAAATGCTTCATGGAAAAATATGGCAAAAATTTTAGGTTTTAGAGAAATAAATAAACTGGTTGACCACAGCTTCACCCTGAGTTATCTCTACTTTAACTGTTAATCATGGTTGTGGGTAGATCACATCCACCTACTGAAACCAAAGTATTTTAACTAATAATTTATCCTCCGGATAGGTCATCAGTATCTTATCAGTGGGGGACTGACACAGGACACTGCCACCAATCAGCTGTTTGAGAAGGCACAAGTGCTCTGAGTAGAGCTGTGGCGTTCTAACAGCTTTCCCTAGGCTATGTGATATTACACTGATCGGTCACATGGCCTAGGTGTAGCTCTTGCCCATTGAAGTGAATACCAACCACAGCCGCTATGCAATGTCCGGTGCTTTGCTTGATGAACTGAGAGTAGGCCACAGAGCTACTTAGAGTGCCACCGCTTTCTCAAACAGGTGATTGGCGGGGTCCTAGGTGTAGGACCACCACCTATCAGATACTGATGACTTATTCAGAGGATAGTATATTTGAATCAGTCAGCATTGCAGGTGAAATTAGCGGTGCGCATGTCCTAGGATTGGCGTCCCACACAATAGTAGTTAAGAAGGACCAGCACTCACATTTGGCGCTTGCGAAGTGACGCGTTTCGACACAATCTGTGTCTTTATCAAACAGTAAAGACTCCCAGTTACAAACACCCTTAAATAACCCATCCAACAACCTTGTGATGACGTCACATTGCCGTAACGACCAAGTAAACATTCATAATAAGAAGGTTGTTGGGCGGGTTCCGTAAGGGTGTTTGTAACTGGGAGTCTTTACTGTTTGATAAATACACAGATTGTGTTGAAACGCGTCACTTTGCAGGACGCCAAATGTGAGTGCCCATCCTTCTTTACTATTATCCAGAGGATAGGTCGTCAGTTAAAATATATTGGAAAACATCTTTAAGCTGTTTACATGGAAGTCTCCACCATAGAACAGGACAAGCAACAATGACAACTTTTACTATTGCTCAAAAGTTCAACTTTTTCTTTACTTTTGCTTACTGTTTTTAAAACTTTAAGACATTGCAGATTCATAATGATGTAATGCTAGTAAAACTGCCTCATGTGACCTTGGGGACAATGAGCTAATTTTTTTACAGTTAACTTTTTTTTCCCAATAGATATGGTAGAGATGCTGTACTGCCAACAATATCTGCAATTTACCTTATCTGTGTATATATAGAGGTGGGAATGTGACATGAAATGTTATTGTGCCCGGTGACCTGACATCATCTCACACGTTGAAGCTACTGGAGAGATCTGCTCTACATAAGGAAGAAGATATACCTGTATCCTCATCAATAGCAAGACATGAACAGACCTGCTGTAAGTTCTATCATATTCTGGGCAGCATGTCCTTCATGATTTATAATAATTTACAGAACATCAGGAAAAGTGACTATCACAAAAATGTTTATTAGTGTTGTCATTACAAATAGACAATGTGGGGAAGATTTAAGAAGTGGTGTAATGTAAAACATTTTCCAAAGGAGATGTGATCTTCTTACTTTATATATATAATCCTTTACTGGTTACACATTTCACTGCATTTTTAGAAGGTACAAACTGTTCTAAAACACTGCAAGAATTACCAAATTCACAGTCAAGTATAAATTCAAGTCTTCCATATAGGAAAACATTACAAGTGGCTTTTGTAGCTGTCTTAAAATTCCCAACACAGCTGGAATACTTCTCAGGCTCTATTCATCCTATTTAAGATTTTTTTTTGTATTGTTTCTTGATTATGACTCATAAGACATTTAGCACCAGATAATTACTTTACAATGTGATGACTGTCATTGTCTCCTTTGTTAAATTGCCTTTGCTTAGAACAACATGTGCATTTGTTTTAGTTGTGCCCTTAATTGTTAAATGGATTTGTGTTTTTATTTCAGCATTTTCCCCAGTAAAATGGTAATCTGTGATGGATATTTTTTTTTTTTTTTTTATGTCCTGGAATAATATTTTCTTTCTACAACCCTTTGATTTCAGCTTTTACTATATTTATTAATTCATTTATGTTTGTTTTCCTGCCATAGTAATTAATAGCATCTCTTAGTCGACTGTCAGAACTCCCACTGATGCTTTAACCCATAGGATACCAGCGCAATGTATGGCGCTGGGAACAGGGTCACAAATCCCAGCATCTTACAGCTTCGGCGCCCTGATTAGGCAGGCGCAGGAGCTGTGCCCACCTGATCAGCTGCAGGGGTCCGGTAGTCACTGATAGCCGGGCCCCTGCTGTATGTACCGACATCAGTGTAACCCTTGCACTGCCCCACATATGAGGTGTTGCTGGATTCAGGAGAAAATGGGTAACAAATTATGTGGTGCATTTTCTCCTGTTACCCCTTGTTAAAATGAAATATTTGGGGCTAAAGCAACATTTTATTGGAAGAAAATAAACTTTTCATTTTCATAGCCAACTGTTTCCAATTTCCGTAAAATGCTTAGGGGGTCAAAGTGCTTAGTAACCCCCTTAATATATTCTTTAAGGGGTATAGTTTCCAAAATTGGGTCACTTTTTGAGGGTTTCCACTGTAGGAGTACGTCAGGGTCTCTTCAAATTCAAAATGGTGCCTAAAAGCCATTCTAACAAAATCTGCCTCCAAAATATATATGGTACTCCTTTCCTTCTGACTACTGCTGTATGTCTGTAAACTGCATTATCAGAGAAATATATATTGAGGTTTATTTTGCTGTTAACCCTTGCTGTGTTGCAAGAAAATATTGATTAACAAAAATTACTAAAAAAGGGAAATTTTTTAATTTCACCTCCATTTTCCTTTAATTCTTGTGAAACATCTCAAGGGTTAACAAAGTTTGTAACATCAGTTTTGAATAATCTGAGGGGTGTAGTTTCTAAAATGGGTCATTTATGGGTGGTTTTCAGTATGTAAGCCCCTCAAAATCACTTTATAACAGAATTGGTGCTTAAAAAATGGTTTTGGAAATTTTGTTGAAAATTTTAAAAATGGCTTCTAAACTTCTAATCCTTCTAACGTCCGAAAAAAATAGAATCACAGTTACAAAATGATGCCAACATAAAGCAGACATATGGGGAATGTTGATTGATAACTATTTTATGAGGAATTACTATCTGTTTTAAAAGTAGAAAAATTAAAATTTAGAAAATTAATTTTTCCAAATTTTTGGTAAATGTTGTATTATTTTATAAATGAGGGTGAAAAATATCAACTCAAATTTACCACTGTCATGAAGTACAATGTGTCACGAGAAAAATTTTTCAGAATGGCTTGGATAAGTAAAAGCGTTCCAAAGTTATTACCACATAAAGTGACACACGTCAGATTTGCAAAAATCGGCCTGGGATTTAGAGTAAAAAGGGGTTCAGTAATGAAGTGGTTAAAATACTGGTTGGGCACTACTAACCGTTAACAGACATTTCCCAGCACAGTGTTTCCCCCGGTTTCTAGAAGGGAACATTGTTTTTCTACATGGAATGGCAAGGAATGTTTAGCATAGGGAATAAGTTGGAGAGGGTTGGATTAAATGTCTTGAACATTTTTATGATTTTTCTCAATTCTAATGTATTTATTTATTTATTTATTTATTTTATCTCTAAACACAGGAGAACAATCTGACTGAGGTCGTAGAGTTTTTCCTCTTAGGTTTTCAAGCTGGTAAACCTTTAAGACTTTTCCTGTTCTCTCTGCTCCTTGTAGTATACTCTATAATAATAAGTGGGAACCTCCTGATCATCACCTTGGTTTCCACCAGCAAGAACCTCCACACTCCAATGTACTTCTTCATCTCACAGCTGTCTGTCAATGACATCTTGTTACCCACTGATATTGTCCCCAACATGCTTCATATCCTACTGAATAATGGGGGGACCATTACTTTTTCTGGCTGTATCACTCAGTTATATTTCTTTTGTGTCTTTGTGTTATTTGAGTGTTTTATTCTCACAGTGATGTCCTATGACAGGTATGTGGCCATCTGTAATCCCCTCCATTACTCCTCCATAATGACCAGTGGACATTGTGTAAAGTTCATCTGTTTATGCTGGGCTGTATCTTTCGCACTTGTGCTCATTTATGTCATAACAACGTCAACACTAAGGTTTTGTAAACCAAATATTCTTGACCATTTTTTTTGTGATTATATTCCTCTTCTAGAAAATTCTTGCTCTGACACCCTCATTGTGAAAATCGAGGTTGGTTTTGTAAGTATACCAGTAGTCATTATGCCAATCATTATCATAATAGCATCTTATGCCAATATCATTGTCACCATCTTGAGGATCCCGTCCAGTTCTGGCAGACAGAAAACCTTCTCCACCTGTAGCTCCCACCTCATTGTGGTCTCCATATATTACTGGACTCTGTTTAGTGTTTATGTTGTCCCAACGAAAGGACTATCATCGAACACCAATAAGGTCTTATCACTGCTATACACTATGTTTACCCCAGTGATCAACCCCTTCATCTATAGTTTGAGGAATAAAGACATTATGAAAGCCCTAAACCTTTTTTTTTTAAGAGGAAATAAAATGATAGATTTCGACTGACATTAGATTTAGATTGCAGCTACTGATTCCGTGGCTTGCAGGGTCCCTCTGATGATAAAACTAACCATGCCCAACACCTGAAGTTTAAAAGTGACACAGAAGCCATAGCCAGAGGTAGAGTTGCTTAGTCTGGCAGTCTGGAAGCTTCAGTTGACTATTTTATACAGTTTCTTATGCAGCCAGATTGCACCTAGTTCCTCAAAAAGGCAGCAGAGTTTAGGATTGTTGTGGATATTAAGCAATGAAAACGCTACAACACTTTTTGTTTTCTTATTCTATGAATTTTTTTGTTGTTGTTCTATAAAGAGGTTTTCTTGAATTTTTTTTCTAACTTTCCCCATTTAGGGGGGACTATTGAAGAGAGCTATACTTACCTGTACCTTGACACTGTTTCCAGATTCTTTTGGCTTTCGGGATGTCTTCACCAGACCTCCATTCCCTGCCTGTAATCCTGATGTATTATTTATTGCTGTTGACATTTTATAAACTGTCTTATTGTTAACTTTTACTTTTTTCATGTATAAATTTGGATTCCGTGTTACATTGTCGCTGTTTTTTTGTTTTCTAATCCTGTTCATGGCTCCAATGGTTTTATATGCAATTTCCGGAACTGCAGGGGTGCAATGTGTGAGTGTGGTGGGCTGATGGGTGTCGTAGTTGGTACTCATTGTTTAGCAGAACTCAATGAGCCAGTGTACAGTTAGAGGAAGGACGGCACTGGGTTATTTTGGGACACACTCTGGTGTTCAGGGATCTCCTGCTAGATGTTGGTTGAGTTGCCCTTGGTGGTATGGTTTTAGGTGCAGGGAAGGCAGGTCTCCTGGTGTTCGTGACGCAAGTAGGTGATAAGTTTGCACAATGAGATCAGTTCTTTTAACAAATCCCCAGTACTTTACTGCAGCTGGTCCAAAGGTCAACAATGCGCACAAATGTCATTTACAGCAAGGTAGCTTTACAATAGCTCAGGTTAGTGCCCAGAAGTTGCATAAGGGGTTGCTTTCTACTCTAGCAATCAATTTTCCCCTCTGGTTTCTCCAGGCTGGAGGCATGTACTATCTGCACTGCTGTACTGTATAGTCATATACTTCGCTTCACAATAGCTGTGGTATCCTCTCTACGAATACTATCTCCTGACAAGTGGCCTTTCTGTCTTTGGTTATGGTGGGCAGCTGGTAGCTTAGAATCTCTCCACCAAATGCAGAGAAGGCTAGAGCCTGATAAACAACAATTACCTTCCTTCTAGAAGATGGAAATAACTCTGGAGTTTTTATAATGCTCCACGTTGGCTGCTGGGGTGCAGCTTTTTCCTCGGACCTCACACTCTCCTCCTTCTTTTCTCAGAGAGTCGGGTGAAGTCAGGCCTGGGAGGTTTGTTAGAACCTCCCCCTCCCTATGCAACTTTATGGGAACTCAGGCACAAGCACATTTTCATGAAACATAATCACAATATTAAGCAGGGAGTTTCAGGACACTGCAATGTGTTCCCAAGAGGTACATTACCGATCTGTGACTTACTGTTAGGGAACATGCCTCAACTGAGGCCAGACATTGACTGCAGATGTGCACATGGTTCTATCTGTGTAGACCAGAGGTCTGGTTAAGACAGCCTGTGAGCCACAGAGCCAGAACAGAGTGACAGGAAGCAAGTGAGTATAACTTTCTTTACAGGCCCTTCTGGCTAGGGGTGAGAGGTTTAAAAAGAAACTGTACAACCCCTTTAAAGAGGACCTTTCACTAAGATTTAGGTAGTGAAATGCTTACACTACCTTCCTGGGTGGCCCCCGCTGACATCCAGGCAATATTTTTTTTGTCAAAATAACCCCCCGTTTGTGCGCTCCGGTCCCCATTTGTTTTCACATGCGGGGATCTCTTGAATGAGGCACGGACTTGTCTTTAGCCTTGGGAGTGGTTTTTCTCTCCCTGGCTGCGAGCGCAGCCAATCATAGCACTCGGCTCACAGCCAGGGAGAGGAAAACCACTCCACAGGCAAAAGACAAATCCCCTCCTCATACAAGAAATCCCTGCATGTGAAAACTAACAGGGACCGAAGCGCACGAACGGGGGGTTATTCTGAAAAAAGAAATGTTGCCTGGATGTCAGCAGGGGCTGCCCAGGAAGGTAGTGTAAGTACAGTATTTTGCTTCCCAAATCTTAGTGAAAGATCCTCTTTAAGCCATGCCCTTTTCTGGAAAGCCACATCCCTGTTCCCGCAAAGCCAAACACTCTCTGCAAGCAGGATGAAAAATGTCTAAAAAGCTTATTAATTGTGGTCTTGGTATATTTGCCAGAAATCTGGTAAAGATAAGTGAGAATTATGACGCATTTTTAGTAATAAATATGCTCCGCCAGCCCCTTCAATACCATATCAGTTTTTTTAAAGGGGTTCTCTGGTAATAATAACCTTTTACTTAGTGCCAGCAGCCTGCCCAACTAAGCTAAGGCTTCATACTTACCTGCCCACTGCCATTCTGGATCATTCACACTGACTCCAGTGTCTCCAACTCCTTGTTCACACACTGTTTATATTCAAGCTTAGCATGGGTGGCTTTAGCAGTGACGTTGTGCTTGTGGACATTCATAGACCATGCCCTTTGAAGAGCAAAAATTGTATGTGTAAATGTATGCTACAGCTAGAGAGTAATAAGCATGGCTTGTAGAACATGTGCCCCGGGGTTGGGTTCCAGGAGGTCACCAACAAACCATGTCAAGGATTTAGATGCAAGATAGAGAAAGAAAACTAAATGTTTCCCACAAAATGAAGGAAAGCTTTGCTATGACCCCATCTGAGTTATAGGTTAGCCTGCTGCTCCGTTTATTGTAGCCTTTCATTTTTAAACGGAATAATTTGATACGGAATTTATTGTCAGAAAAATTACCCATTGTGTAAGTAATTTCTATACGGAATATAATAAACAGTATGACTTTCAATAAATCTGCTATGCCAGTTTGGTGACAAAATATGTTGCAAGTGATGTCATGCACAACATTCTGTGGCAAAAGTTTCATAGTTTGTAAATTTTTGTGAACTGTGCGTTCTCATGCCATTTTCAAAAGTGGAGTGACAAGTTGGTCAAGTTTTGAAGGAAGATCGGGTTTAAGTCATATTTATCATGTTTACGACTTTTAAAAAGTTGCAAAAAGTTGCAGCCATATGCAACTCCACCCCACAGTGCACTTTTACTCAAACAAACACAAGAACACTATGCTTCATTCATATGTGATGAGAACTCCAGCAGTCTAATCTGGCAGAGGAGCAGACTACCAGAGTTCATTGTACCTTGCACTGCCAGATCCCCATTCACTGTAATGGGATCTGACGGGGATCCGGGATTTTGGCCGGACAGCAAATGCTGTGTATAGTGTTGAGCGAACAGTTCGAGAATAGTTCGGGTTCGTACCGAATTTTGGGGTGTCCGTGACACGGACCCGAACCCGGACATTTTCAAAAAAGTTCGGGTTCGGGTCCGGTGTTCGTCGATTTCTTCCCGCTTTCTGAAGGGCTGCACAGCAGCCAATCAGTTAGCATTTTACTTCTTGCCCTAAGAGCCCATCACAGCCATGTCTACTAATGGCATGGCTGTGATTGGCCAAGTGCAGCATGTGACCCAGCCTCTATTTAAGCTGGAGTCACGTAGCGCCGCACGTCACACTGCTCTGATTAGTGTAGGGAGAGGACGCAGATTCTATCAGGGCGAGATTAGGCAGGTTAAAGTCAGCAACAGCACCTAATGAACGGATCAATTTACAGCTGAGAATCATTGAACTTCTGCTAGTTACTTGCTCGCTGGTTTTTAGGCTGCACAGAGCGTTTTTCTGTCACTTATTTTCTGGGTTGATCGGCGGCCATTTTGTGACTTGTGGTGCGCCAGAAGAAGCTGCCACCAAGTCCATCAATCCATCAATACTAGTTTTTTTATTTTGCTATATTCTACATCAGGGGCTTGGCTGTGCTAATTGTCACCCCTAGAAACTCAGGAAAGAAATTTCATTTTATTAGGGGTTAAATACAATTGCCCAAATACCAATCCCTAAATCTGGTGTTCCAGCTTTGGCTAGCCAAGTATAATACTGTCTGCTGTCTGGCAAAGGATAGATTATTTTCTGGGGTTAAATTCAATTGCCAAAATAGCAATACCATAAATCAGTGGTTTCAGCTGTGGCTGGCAAAATAGAATAGTGTCCGAGGTAACGCACACACGTACAGACGCACGTACTACGATTCTTGAATAGTTGTATTATCGCGATAATAAAACTAACAGTGTAAAGTTGACTGTATTGCTCTAAGTTATATTCGGCGTCTGAATGTAACTTCTATTACAACACACCAATACTAAAACTGACTAAGAGACAGCTTTAAGTTCTATTCGAGCGCGATTGCAACTTTGGAACTTAAAGTGGTGTACGATTTTAAAAGTTGAGTACTAAAAGTTGGAATCGCAATGCGATTCTTATGTATTAGCATCGCATTGCGTTACAACTTTGAGCTACCGATCACCATGGGACGCCTCCTCCAGTAGAATGTACTGTCGGATGTGAGAATTAAGTTGAAATCGCAATGCGATTATATATATCTGCTTAATCGCATTGCCGTTTCAACTTAGCATTGCTAAATAATTCCATCCATATTCGTTAACTTACTGAGTCAGTAAGTTAACGATATGGATGGAATTATTAGCAATGCTAAGTTGAAATCGCAATGCGATTAAGCAAATATATAAGAATCGCATTGCGATTTCAACTTAATTCTCAGATCCGACAGTACATTCTACTGGAGGAGGCGTTCCCATGGTGATCGTTAGCTCAAAGTTATAATCGCAATGCGTTTATTGCGGTATATTATCCCTCTGGGTGTCTTTTACAGCCTTTTTAGTGCCCAAAAGTTCGGGTCCCCATTGACTTCTATGGGGTTCGGGATGAAGTTCGGGTTGAGTTCGGATCACGAACCCGGACATTTTCCGGAAGTTCGGCCGAACCTCTCGAACCCGAACATCCAGGTGTTCACTCATCTCTAGCTGTGTATAGTATTTTTTGTCTGACCGAAAGCCGACACATACGTCAGATACAGTGACCTGAACAGAGTGAGAAGTTCACAACGCAGATGTGAATCCAGAATTACACTTGCACTGAATTTATAAAAATCATGTGCCACGTACATAAATTTGGTGCAAGTTAGCAGATCAACTCCAATCTAAAAACTAACTATAAATACACCAACGATGATTCCCCCGCCTCATAACTTTACTACATGAAGTAAAACGGAGTAAGAAACTATCTTGAGATAAATAATTTTTTTTCTCAAATCGATTATGCACAAATCATAGCTATTGATTGGCCTAAAAATGGGTTTGTGACACTCTGATATATCCTATGACTCAGATTTTTTAATATCTTTTTGTTAGCTTTTTTTTTTTTTATTGGTCCCTCCCCCCTCCTTTAACCTCTTCAACACAATGGCAAATAAGGGCACAGTGACATTGACATATATAGCTATGGGTAAACGCATGGTTGACGGTGTTAACAAAGAGCATGTTAAAATACACAATGCACCATGGAATGCGTTGCCTTTTTTTTTCATATTAAAAACCTATCCAAAATTGTCACTTATCAGGGGGACATGATGTTTAAACGCACCTGGTGGTATGGGAATAAACAGTGGTTTGTTGGGACCAAACGTCCAAAAATGATACCCTAGCAGGGGCAGATTCCTCTTTAAACAGACACACATGTTAATATCAGAAGAAAGAGTGGCTTGTTCTGAACATGCTACCAAACGTTATGCATTGAAGAACTACTTTTTTACATATATTACTAACTCACAACCAGTATTCTAGCAGTGCAATTTGTTACACCCTAGTTCAGTTGCATCCATCCTTATGGGAACCTGGCCATGTGATCTCAAGTCTGGCTGCTTGTTCTAATGTGTTAACAGGATATCTGACTTTTCCAGGTTGCTGTCTTCCTTTGAATTACAGTATTACTTTGTCACCAATCTCTTGAAAAAAAGCAATATTCTTGCTTCAAAAAGCAGTTGTACATACACGGTATAAATATCTAATTTAAATTTATAGCAGTAAAAAAACTGCATTTTGGGGTTTTATTGAAAAAAGACGTGTTTTAGTCCCAAAAAACTGTTGTGCATCCGTCATTTAAATAATTATTTCCAATTTATAACAGTCAAATACTGCATTTGTGAATTCTGGTACCAAATTTTTTTTACATCTCCACATAAAAATTGAGAATCCGTGTATTTTGGGCCCAAAGAACATTATTCTGGGTCCACAGAGCATTTTTATGACACGGCCACTGCCTTAGCAAATGTAATTGTTGACTAGTGGCAGGTAAATTGACACCAGGGAGAGACCGATCTTATAGCTTGGTGGGTAAACACAAATAATGAGGAGAACATCAAATAAGGAACGTGGGCATAGTCGTGGTGGTGTTGGTGGAGCTCCTGTTTCTGGGAGAGGACGTGGCCGTTTAGCGCCAACTACTGTTCAAAGTCTAACACCTTCCTCTGGTGCGAGTAGGCGACAGAATCTGCAGCGTTATTTGTTAGGCCCAAATGCCGCTCTACAGATGGTGAAGTCAGAACATGTACAGGCGATAGTAGATTGCGTGGCTGACAGTGTTTCCCACCCAGTCCTCTGCAGAAAGCTCAGAGTTGGCACCTGCAGCCCATGCCCATCAGTCTTCCACCTCACCCCCTTACAAATCAGCCAAGCAGTCAGAGCCCCAAATCATGCAGGAAAGTCTCATGCTTTATGATGACTCTGTTGGCAGGGTTTCCCTGGGCCATCCACCTAGCCCTGCCCGAGAAGAGGAAGACCTTGAATGCATTAATGCTCAACCACTTCTGTTGCAGGATGAGGACATGGGAAGACCGCCACAACACGTCTCTGATGATGACAAAACACAGGTGCCAACTGCTGTGGCTTTCTGCAATGTGCAGACCGACGAGGAGGGCAGGGGCCATGAATGGGTGAAAGATGATGTGGAGGATGATAAAGTCTTAGACCCAGACTGGACTGGAGGTCGTGCAAGTGAGGCGTGCAGTTCTGAGGAAGAGGCAGTGGTCGCACAGAGGCAACAGCACAGCAAAAGAGGGAACAGGGTGCAAAAGCGCAGCAGCCTTTCCAATGACAGTACGCCTGCTACTGTCCACCCCACCCAAGCACCGAGCACACCAAGGCCTACTCCAAGGAGTTCATTGGCATGACAGTTCTCCACACAAAGTCCTGATGACAAGACATGAGTGGTTTGCATGTTGTGCCATCAGAGCCTGAAGCAAGCCATAAACGTTCTTAACCTGAGCACAACCTGCATGCCCAGGCATCTACATGCAAAGCATGAACTTCAGTGGAGTAAACACCTTAAAAACAAGGAACTCTCTCATGCTCCTCCTGCTCCCTCTTCTGCTGCTGGCTCGGCCTCTCCCTCCACATCTGACATTAACTGTGGCACCTGGCTGCCAGTAAACAGAGGATGTTTAACCAACATCACCACATACGACACCATCACCAAGCCTCTCCACCATGTCACACGGCAGCATTCCGCTGTCCATCTCCCAAACATTGGAGAGAAGGAGGAAATACCCCCCTACCCACCCTCGAGCCCTGGCCCTGAAGGCCAGCATTTCAAAATTAATGACCTTTGAAATGCTGTCATTCCGTCTGGTGGAGACAGACTGTTTCAAACAGCTGATGGCAGTGACTGTCCCCCAGTACGTTGTTCCCAGCCGCCACTACTTCTCTAGGTGAGCCGTCCCTTACCTGCACAACCAAGTGGAGGTTAAAATCATGTGTGCGCTGCCTGTTGCTTCCTCCTCCTATTCTGCATCATCCTCCTCCTACTCCTCTTCTACCACCCCCACATCCGGTCATCAAAAGAACCTCACCCCCAACTTCAGCACAGCCCAGGGTAAATGTCAGCAGGCGATTTTAAAACTCATGTGTTTGGGTGACAAACTCCACACCGCACAGGAGCTTTGGAGGGGCATAGAACAGAAGACTGATGAGTGGTTGCTGCCAGTGAGCCTCAAGCCTGGCCTGGTGGTGTGCGCTAGTGGGCGAAATCTTGTTGCAGCTCTGGGACTAGCCGGTTTGAGGCACATCCCTTGCCTGGCGCATGTGCTGAATTTGGTGGTGCAGAAGTTTCTTAAAAACTACCCAGACATGTCAGAGCTGCTGCTGAAAGTGTGGTTCGTATGTGCGTACTTTCGGCGTTCTCACCCTGCTGCTGCTCGCCTGTCTGCGCTGCAGCGTAACTTCGGCCTTCCTGCTCACCGCTTCATATGCGACATGCCCCCCACTTGGAACTCCACCCTCCGTATGCTGAAAAAACTATGCGAGCATCAGTGGGCGATAGGGGAGTTTCAGATGCAGTATGCACGGGTCAGTCGTTCTGCGGATCAGCACCACTTCACCACCAGTGACTGGGCCTGCATGCGAGACCTGTGTACCTTGTTGCGGTCTTTGAAATACTCAACCAACATGGTCAGTGCTGATGATGCCATTGTTAGCATTACAATACCCCTTCTATGTCTCCTTGAAAAAAATATTACGGCCATGATGGAAGACGATGCGGCACAGGAGGAGGAGGAAGAGGGGGCATTTCAAAGGGTTTCAGGCAGGTCATACAGAAGTGGCTCAGAGGGTGGGTTCCTGCACCATCAGAGGCCATGTACACATGTGGACAGCCAGGGCACACTACTTGAGAACGAGGAGGAGGAGGATGAGGTAGAGGAGGAGAAGGAGGTACCGGTTTCACTGCAGGGTGGCACAATACGCAGATCAGGGCCATCACTGTAGCGTGGCTGGGGGGATACAGAGGACACAGACGATATACCACCTACAGAGGACAGCTTATTGTTACCTCTGGGCAGCCTGGCAAACATGAGCGACTACATGCTTCACAACGACAGCAGAGTTGCCCACATTTTAACTTGTGCTGACTACTGGGTTGCAACCCTGCTGGATCCCCGGTACAAGGACAACGTGCTCACCTTAATTCCTGCAGTGGAGCGTGATAGGAAGATTTGCGACTACAAGCGCATGCTGGTAGACGCGCTCCTGAGGGCATTCCCAAGGTGCTGGCCTGCCCTGTGGTCAGTTTATTGTCTGAACGTGTAGTTAGCACAGCAGGCAGCATTATTACAGACAAACGCAGCCTGTCCACAGCCAACGTGGTCAAGCTCATGTTCATTAAAATAAACCAGGCATGGATCCCACGGGACTTGTCTGTACCTTGTGCAGAATAGACATTTATAACTGCCTCGCCCTCAACCATACATTCTTTTACTCCAGGGCACTTCTTTATTGAATCCTCTTTTTTTTAATTGTACCATTATTTTGGGGGCAACCCCAAGTTGAGTGAACCTCTCCTCTGTCTAGGTGCCAGGGGCCTATATTTCGTTTAATCGTCTGCTGTATTGGTGAGAGACATTAACCTCTTTTTGCTGACAAATGACCTCTCCTCTGTCTGGGTGTCAGGGCCTACATAAATGATAATAGCCTGTTCCTTTGCAGGTTGACCTGAGGTCTGTGTTGCTGTTATGGGACCTCTCTCCTCTGTCTGGGTGCTAGGGCCTAAATTGCTGAAAGTGGCCAGTTGCATTGGTGGGTGACATAATGCCTGTTTTGCTGTTATGGGACCTCTCTCCTCTGTGTGGGTGCCAGGGGCCTACATTAATAATAATCGCCTGCTGCATTGGTGGGTGACATGATGCATGTTTTGCTGTTATGGGACCTCTCTCCTCTGTCTGGGTGCCAGGGGCCTACATTAATGATTATCGCCTGCTGCATTGGTTGGTGACATGATGACTGTTTTGCTTTTATGGGACCTTTCTCCTCTGTCTGGGTGCTAGCAACTAAATTACAGAAAGTGGCCTGTTCCATTGCTGGGTAACATGATGCCTATTTTGCTGTTATGGGTCCGCTCACCTCTATCTGTGTGATAGGGCCTGCATAAATAATAATGGCCTTTTCCATTGCAGTTTGATCTGAGGCCTGTGTTGCTGTTACAGAACCGCTCTCCTCTTTGCACGAGCCATGGGCCTGAATGAGTGATTGTTGCCTGTGGTACTGCTGGGTGAAATCAATACTGTTTTGGCATGATTTTAACTCTCCTGTTTGTGGGTGCCACGGGCCTGAGTCTGTGCATGAGGCCTGTGACACTGCAAGCAGGCATGAATCCTTTTTGGCTGTGATGACAACTTCTCCAACTCCCATGTATGGTTGCCATGGGCCTGAAGCTGTGAATGAGGCCTGTGGTGCTGCAGGCAGACATGAATCCTTTATGGCTGTGAGGAGAACTTTAACTACCATAGCATTCCCACCTGATGCCAGCCCAACCTCCTATTCCATCTCCTCCTCCAAGTTGCCAATCAATATTGGTTAATTTTTATTTTAAGTCATTTCCCTATTGATGCCCTCCTTATGTAATGCTATTTCTATCTGTTTGCTTTGGGGCTTTGGGTCAGTTCTGTCTTGCGCCTTGCTGGGTGTAGCCCCTTGCTGCTGACCCAGGGGGTTTTGCTATCTGTCCTTCTGTGTGATGTTGCCTGGTAAAGTGTTATTCTATCCTTGTCTATGCCTTGCCTAGTCTTCTGTACCTGTTCTGTGTCTTAATCCTGTCTGTTACATGTATAACCTGGGAGGGCTCAACTGCTCTTGATCCAGTCTATTTCATGGATAGCATGGCAATGCTTAACTGCTTCTGATCCTGTCTGTTTCATGTTTAGTCTGGTAGTGCTCAACTGCTTCTGATCTATTCTGTTCCATGTATAGCCTGGCAGTGTTGCCATGCTTCCTTTCTTAGGGTCCAGGTACCTGCTTGTGTGCTGGTTTCTGTTTGTCTTGTCTGATTCATTAGTTTATTTGGGTTCCAGTTCTTGTGTCCTTTGTCTGTGTTTACCGCTGGTGCTTGCACCTCCAGCACTATCCTAGAGTTGCAACTAGTGAGCCCTCGGCAAAGTTCATCCCTACCACCAGGGGCTCTGTGAAGAACGGGGCATTTCACCCTCTGGGGTTTGCCTCTAGTCTACTGGTGCACTTGGTTCAGTGGTAGTGCTACCACTATTGCCTATCCTGCTTGTCCTGCACTAGTATTGTACTTGGCCGCTACCTGCATAGAGCCGCAAAGGACACATACAAAGGACTGGAACCCAAACAAACTAAGGACATGTTCATTTATTACATGTGCAATAAAGTATTCTGTTGGTTGCTGGTCTGTGATCAGTCTTGTCTGCGAGAAATTCTGGAGGTCTGTCCTCCAGAACGTGACAATGTATTTCCTATATAAAGGAGCAGTAGTGCAAATATAGAGTAGTAAGGTGTTTACAGTGATTATCTGCAAGTCTATAAACCTCCTGACTCACACTGCCTGTCTGTACTATCTCTGTGTGCTGACTGTCCGGTGTATTTCTAGTAGATGTTTCCCTGCTTCCTGCACACACAGAGCAAATCCAGATATGATGGGAAATGTAAGATTTATTAGAAAAACAATATCTGAGGGGAGAAGGAATAAAGATAGTCGACAACCCACAAATTGCACATCAAATAAAACAATTATATACAAGGCATACACAACAGCCTCTATCTTATGGCCTATCCTAAAGAATGAAAAATCCTGGAGTGCCTCTTTATTGGCGGCAGAATGCCTGCCCACATTTATACACACATGTTGGTTGTCAGAAGAAACAGCAGCTTGTACTGGTTGAACAATTTTTGAAAAAGTCTCCGTTTTATTTGGGAGCAGCAGCATTACAGTAGCAGACCAGCATAGAACAGAAAAGGACGTAAGTATGTGTAAATGCCACAACCACACTCAGAATCTGTCCAACTTCAGGCACCCAGACCCAGTCAAGAAAAACATCCCAATGACCACCAAGCAATCAGAGATCAAAAATAGCGATGGTTGCCATGTCCCAAGTCTCAGATGTATTAACACTCCTGCAATGAACCCAGTCGCCATTACTAAGCCTTATTCAGTCACAGCATCGCTCTGCAATGCCCATTCTGTAAACAATAAGACAGCCATTATAGCAGAACTTATTCAGAAATGCAATTTGTCGTATATCACCAAAACTTGGAATGATTTAAATGCAGGTCCCATTCTGGAAGCAACCGTCCCAAACAATTACTCGGTCCTAAGTGAGGGAAGACAAGACCGCAGAGGAGGGGGTGTAGCAATCTGTGGTAAAACAACCATGCAGCTCAGAGCCCTGAATGTTAGCCCAACAAAGTAATCTGAATGTATAGGAGCCCAGATCCCAGCGGGTAAAGGCATCAAAATTTTAGTGGTTTACCGTCCCCCCTGGAGATGCTGACCCATTCCTACAGGAATTCTCAGAACTGCTGGCCTCACTGACACTGTCTTACCCAAAATGGATTATTCTTGGTGACTTCAACGTCCGGGCTGATGACACTCTTTCACAAGATGCAAATAAACCTCATGGGCAGACTAGGCTTCACACAAGTTGTAAAATCTGCTACCCACAGAAGAGGACACACCCTAGGCTTGCTGATCCATCTAGGATTGGTCATTAGCAACATAACGGTAAACAGAAATGAGAAAAAGGGGGGGGGGCACTCTAAAACTTAACATTTATTGTACAGTATAAAATAAAAAACCCCCAACAAAGCTACTAGCAGGCAACTGGGTTACAGGTCGAGTGGAACCGTCCTAATAGATAGACGGATCTCGCCTGTAAAAATGTCGACTAGAGGCCCATAAGAGCCAAAAAGACCAAGTGGGATAGAGTAGAGGTCAAGCAGTATCCCGTATTGAGGTATCAAATTGACACGGTCTCCTGTGGTGAAAGGAGGGACTGGCCCTAGATACCCCTACTTGGCCTATAACACCCTATACCTAGAACAGCGTCCTAACCCGCAAGGAGCGGCGCTGTTACTGGAACCTTGACCTGTTAAATGCACCCTAGACAGCCCTCAACGGCAGGGGGTCAGGGAGAGATACAGGAACAAGGTATGTAAGAAAATGTGTAATCTCAACATGCTTATTACAATATTACGTCCAATATGTGGTCCCTACGCGCTTTCGTCATACGTAACTGGACGGGCCTCAGACTCATCAGGGACGGGGCCCAAGCATGAAACCCAAGGTTCCTCCAATGGAACCTAAACAAAACACATAACCAAAACGTCCGAATTCAGCAGGGACATAAATAGAGTACGGATCGCAACATATGGGGTAAAGTCAATAACTTACTTTGAGCAGAAATCAGCGGCGTATGGCCGGATCAGACAGGCTGGTTCTCGCCCGTCAGGGATTGTTCTCCCCAGGTTGCGCCGGTAGTCGGACATGCTGAGTGTGTGTCTGCCTCTTTTGAACCCTGCAGACGCTGGCGCACGTCGCGGCCCGGATGACGTCACTCGACGTGATGACGTCATCTCGTAGCCGCGCGCCTGCGCACCGCACTAAGTTGCTATCATATGGGGCCGGGCACTGTGTGTGCCGGTAACCAAGCAACGAGGTTGCGATATGTTGCGATCCGTACTCTATTTATGTCCCTGCTGAATTCGGACGTTTTGGTTATGTGTTTTGTTTAGGTTCCATTGGAGGAACCTTGGGTTTCCATGCTTTGGGCCCCGTCCCCTGATGAGTCTGAGGCCCGTCCAGTTACGTATGACGAAACGCGTAGGGACCACATATTGGACGTAATATTGTAATAAGCATGTTGAGATTACACATTTTCTTACATACCTTGTTCCTGTATCTCTCCCCTGACCCCCTGCCGTTGAGGGCTGTCTAGGGTGCATTTAACAGGTCAAGGTTCCAGTAACAGCGCCGCTCCTTGCGGGGTTAGGACGCTGTTCTAGGTATAGGGTGTTATAGGCCAAGTAGGGGTATCTAGGGCCAGTCCCTCCTTTCACCACAGGAGACCGTGTCAATCTGATACCTCAATACGGGATACCGCTTGACCCCTATTCTATCCCACTTGGTCTTTTTGGCTCTCATGGGCCTCTAGTCGACATTTTTACAGGCGAGATCCGTCTATCTATTAGGACGGTTCCACTCGACCTGTAACCCAGCTGCCTGCTAGTAGCTTTGTTGGGGGTTTTTTATTTTATACTGTACAATAAATGTTAAGTTTTAGAGTGCCCCCCCCCTTTTTCTCATTTCTGTTTACACGCCTTGGGAGCATTACACTGGTCCTTGAGATAGGTTCCGGTGGAGACAATAGCTTTCATTTACATTTGTTAGCTTATAGGGGATATGGCTGGTTTCCTCACCACAGGCCTTGACAGGGAAACTTGGATCACTGAAGTAGGCACCATTTTCTCTGAACAAGTCTATATACAGAAAAAGTATACACCGACATTCAATGGTGCATTCGCTGAGCTAACTCGAATATATAAAGAATACGTTACCTCATGGTGGGAGGTTCAATCCCTGGAACAATACATTAAACAAGGCATTGTCCCACGGGGTTTACGTATATCCCTCACTCCATCCAGCAGAAGCAGAAGCTCCGAACTACTCAAAAAATGGGAGAGGGAAGCGACAAATAGTTCGCTCCGGTTCATGCAGCTTCTGTTGGAGGAGGAACGGAATATATTTTCACGTGCTGACAAACAACTAAGTGAACAAATAGAGGTTACTAAAAGATTTAGCTCCGAATCTGAGTTTATTAACAGGGAAAAACAGCTGCAGAATACAGTGGAAAGGTACCAGTATCACCTTAAGGATAGAAAGCATCGCCAGTTCACCCGAGATTTACAGGATTTCAAAGACAACAAAGCATATCTTTTCTTGACCAACCCAGAAAGTACACAGAAAACAGACATCTCTTCAACCGATACAGAAATATCGGATAGCGAGAAAGATAGACAGCCCAGACCCAGGGGTCGAGGAAGGGGTGGTTCTAGGCCGAGAAGGAGAGGTGGTCGGACATATAACAGTAACCAGGCCCCTTACCCTCCCCAAGGGGGACATTTTTTAGACCAGGAACCGCCATACCTCCTGCGGAATCGGAACACAGGGATACAATCATCAATGCCCCAGTAGATGACAGATTGGTGATTAATCTTTCATCACACAATCTGACGATAGGGGAAGAAAAACTACTGAGACGGGGACTTTCCTTTGTCCCGACTGCTAAATTCGATATGTTCCGGTGGGTCAAAGATCTTCATCTTTTCGCACGCAAACTGCGTTGGCATAAGCATTTCAAGTTAGCTGAAAAACGGGAGAGTCGAGAACTGGGCATCCCAGTTGACATCTTGGGGGATGTTCGACTCCTCTTCAGTCTGGATAAAACATTACCCATACAAGATGGTGAGGGCCCTTTCACTAACTTGAAAAATAAAAGCGTTAAAATGCCTCCACAGAATGAGGTGACTTGTATTGACGTGTTCCTTAAGCAAACCATCCAGGACCTCGGACTACTATCGTCCACCCCGCAACGATATAACTGCGGGAGGGACGAAAGGGAGGCTATTAAAACCCTGGAGAGGAACAAATCTATTATTGTGAAACCATCTGACAAAGGTGGGAATGTAGTGTTAATGGATACATCTGTCTACAAAGATATGTGCATTTCCATCCTGAGTGATCGGTCAGGTTATGAGGTCCTTAGAAACGACCCCACATCCATGTATCAGACCGAACTACGTGAGATCTTGGGGAGGGCAAAGGGGCTGCGATTAATTGATGGCGAGGAGTTTGAGTTTCTGTTCCCCCGCAATCCGGTTACGGCCACTTTCTACTGCCTCCCCAAGGTCCACAAAGAGACGGTACCAATCAGAGGGAGACCTATTGTCTCAGGTGTAGGTTGCCTGTCACAAAACTGTGGTGTATACGTGGATCATATCTTGCGTCCCTTCGTTGGGAGCCTTCCCTCATATATACGTGATACCAGTGATCTTCTCCTACGCTTGGAGGGTGTTTACATGGAACCAGATTGGTTCTTGGCATCTATTGATGTTGAGGCCCTCTACTCCTCTATCCCTCACGATAGGGAGTCGAGGCCTCAGCACACTTCCTTAAGACAAGGGGTGTACAATTCAGTGAACATAACAAATTTGTTCTGGAACTTCTCCGTTTCGTCCTTACCAGGAACTTTTTCTCTTCGACGGGCGACTCTACCACCAGCTCAGGGGCACTGCCATGGGCAGTTCATGCGCACCATCCTATGCTAACCTGCTCCTGGGCTGGTGGGAGGAGAATGTGGTCTTCAGTGAGGGGATGGAGAAGTTTGCTCACTGTATCACACTTTGGACCCGCTTCATTGACGATGTGTTCGTCATTTGGAGCGGGTCCGAAGAACAATTCAACGAGTTTGTGGGTACCCTTAATATCAATAATCTCAACCTGCGATTTACGTCTGTGATTATGAAGGATCGCCTTCCTTTTCTGGACATTGTTTTGGTAAGGGGAGAGGATGGCAGCCTCCAGAGTACAATCTATCGGAAACCCACGGCGACTAATTCTCTACTTAGGTGGGAGAGCTGCCACCCAACCCCCCTGAAGTGTGGCATTGTAACGCACCAAATTGATCAGTTAGGATCTCAACTGCGGAGTCCTTTGACATCCACTCCTATCACACTACTTGAGTGTTGATGGAGTCTTTTGCGGCTGCTCAGTGTGTACCCCAGGCGGCTCTCTCAGTCTTAAGCGGAGAGTATGGGGTAACAAAATCATGTACCGCGTACTAAAGATAGAGTGTAAAACTAATAGTGAGGAGAGTTTGTTTTAGGAATCAGAGTACAGATTAAAGTTCATGAATAACAGCTCTAGGCAATGTTCAGAAATCCCAGGCCTGCAGTACTAATAGTCACCAGCGCGTGTCCCTTCCTTTCAGTGAGCAATGTCAGTGAACAAAATGACAGGCTGATACTTGCTGTTAGAAGTCATGCAGGGATCCTGCTGTGGTGGAGCTGGATAAGGTAGGTGAGGGTTTCTCCTGGAGGTTCAGAGTTGCAGGTAGTTAGAAGCTTGCGTCCTCGTGGTGAATGGAGCAGGCAGGGTGCGCACTCCATTAGTGGAACACCCTGTGCAGCACCTGGCTCCTATTTATTGACCAAGTGTGGATGGGCGGAGCCACCTTAGACGGCCCAGCGGCCACTGCTTCCAGCCTGGGAGGCAAACAGCTATCGTTGTCATGGTTACACAGGGCATGGATCCAGGCTGGAGCGCAAACCACCGTATCCTTACAGTACCCCCTTAAGGGGACCCTCTCCGGGGTACCCCAGTAGGGGAGGGTCGGTCGGGAAATCTCCTGTGGAACAACCTTTGGAGTCTGGGTGCATGGACGTCTCGCACATCTTCCCAAGAGTCATCCTGAGACCCGTAACCCTTCCATCCTAACGAGGTACTGGATCCTCCCCGTCTTCTTCTGGAGTCGAGAAGCTGCTCAACCTCAAATTCCTCCTCACCACGGACATCTATCGGGGGAGGGTTGAGGAACCCGTGAGGGGAACGGGCTAGGTCTAAACGGTTTTAGCAACGATACATGGAATGTGGGATGTACCTGTAGTCGAGGAGGAAGGGTAAGTCTCACCGTGTTGGGGTTGATAATTCTTTCTATCAGAAACGGACCCAAAAATTGCCTACCCAGTTTCTTAGCAGGTACCCCCAACCGAAGGTTTCGTTGACAGCCATGCCGAGTCTCCAACCTGATAAGGAGGATTTTCTCTTCTGTGACGGTCGTAGTAGATCTTCTGCCTTTCCTTTGCCCGTTGGAGGTTGTCTTTCAGCATCATGAGGGTTGTTTGCAAGGTAGTTACATAATCATCTGTGGCAGGAACGTTTGTAGGAAGGCTGATTTCAGGGAGAGACCTAGGGTGGAATCCATAATTAGCAAAGAATGGACTATGTAGAGTGGAGGAATTTACAGAATTGTTGTAGCGAATTCGGCAAGAGGGAGTAGGCTTTCCCAGTCATCTTGAAGGAATGAGCAGTGACATCTGAGAAATTGTTCCAGACATTGGTTCACCCTTTCCGTCTGCCCGTTAGTTTGGGGGTGGTAGGCGGTAGACATTCTATGGTCGATTTGGAGTCTAAGACAAAGTGCTCTCCAAAATTTGGATATAAATTGTGAACCCCTGTCTGATATAACTTGGGTAGGGATTCCATGTAGTTTTATGACATTGGACAGAAAGGCCTCGGCAGTTTCACTGGAGGAAGGTAATTTTTGAGGGCGATGAAGTGTGCCATCTTAGTTAGTAGGTCTACTACAACCATGATGGTGTTGTTTCCTCTGGAGCGGGGAGTTCTACAATGAAGTCCATTGAAACCCATTCCCAGGGTCTGTTGGGGATAGGAAGACTCATAAGAAGGCCATATGGTCGATTTCTATCACTTTTGCATGAGGCACATGTCTCACATGTGGAAACATATTGCTTAATTTCTTTGGTCATTTTGGCCACCAGAAGTTCCTGCGTATCAGGTTTATGGTTTTGGCAATGCCAGGGTGTCCCGCGAGGGGTGTGTCATGGCAGAGTTTGATTACCTGGGTGGTGAGAGGAGTTGGTATGTACAGTAGGTTGTTTTTGTAGAGGAAACCCCGTTGGTCTTTCCGAAGTTCCGGGGATGTTAGCACAGTCAATTTTCAGAGCATCCTTAAGCTGGGTTTCCAATTCGATGGTGGCGAGGATAATTTTGTTAGGTGGTATAATGCATGTGGGGGCTGTAACTGCGGCGCGGCATTCAGCCAGACGTGATAAGGCGTCAGCCTTCCCATTTTGAGCCTGGTCGATAAGTAATTTGAAAGTCGAATCTGTCAAAAAAAAACTCCACCGTACCTGACGTGCTGACAGTGTTTTACTGGTTTTCAGGTATTGTAAATTACGGTGATCCGTGTATATTGTGATGGGGTGTGTTGAACCTTCAAGTAGGTGCCTCCAGTTCTCTAGGGAACATTTTATGGCAAGAAGTTCCTTTTCCCCTATGGGGTAGTTGATTTCAGCTGTGTTTAGAGTCTGGGAGTAAAACCCGACAGGATGTAGTGGGGATGAGAAGGAGCTCCGCTGGGACAGAACAGCTCCTATGGCTGCCTGTGATGCATCTACTTCCAGCACAAAGTGATAGTTTGGATTCGGAATGGTCAGAATTGGTGCTGAAGTGAATTTGTCTTTAAGTAACTCAAAAGCTGATTGGGCCTCCATGGACCAAACAAATTTCGTATTGACACTAGTTAATCTGGTTAGGGGTTTGATGGTAGCGGAGAAGTCTTTGATGAATTTCCTGTAGAAGTTCGAGAACCCTATGAAGCGCTGGAGGGCTTTCCTAGAGTCCGGAATCGGCCAGTTTTGGATGCAGGTGATCTTTGACTGATCCATCTGAATTCCCTTGGGTGAGATTATATAACCAAGGAACGGAAGGGTAGTAGTCTCGAATATACACTTTTCCGGTTTGACATATAAGTGATGGGCGGCTTAATCGCGCAAGTACCCAACGGACGTGTTTCCTGTGATCTTGTAGGTTATCGGAGTAGACCAATATGTCATCTAGATAGATGACAACACATACATCTAGTAGATCCCTAAATATGTCGTTGATAAAGTTTTGGAATGTGGCAGGGGCATTGCACAAGCCGAAAGGCATTACCATATACTCAAAGAGTCCGTGCCGGGTGCGGAAAGCAGTTTTCCATTCATCCCGGTTCTAATCCTAATCAAGTTGTATGCGCCTCTCAAGTCCAGTTTAGTGTAGATAGTTGATGTTTGAAGTCTTTCAATAAGCTCGGATATTAGCGGCAGGGGTACCGGTTTTTGATTGTTATTTTATTTAATGCTCTGTAATCAATGATGGGTCTGAGGCTCAAGTCTTTGTTCCTTACGAAGAACATACCTGCGGCTGCAGGGGAGGTTGAAGGCCGAATGAATCCCTTCCTTAAGTTCTCTTCGAGATACTGTTTGAGGTGGTCAAGTTCTGGTTGTGCCAATGGGTAGATTCTTCCTGTGGGTATTTCACTGCCCGGCAGCAGGTCTATGGGGCAATCGTAGGGTCTATGGGGCGGTAGGGTTTCCGCCATCTTTGCACTAAATACCTCCGAAAACTCTGAGTATTGGGTAGGGACCTGGTTCACCCCTACATGCATGAGAGTTTTAATAGGGAAACAGGTCTCCCTGCAATAACGTGAGGTAAACCCAATTCTCCCCTGTTCCCATAGGAGAACTGGTTGATGTAACCGGAGCCATGGCAAGCCTAAAATGATGGGGAACGAAGGGGAGTGTATGACATCAAAGGATAAAAATTCTGTGTGGTTATTTTACGCTTGTCACCAAAAGGGGTTGAGTCTGGCTATGGATAGGTCTAGAGGTTGTACCATCAATAAAACTCACGGATATCGATACATCTTTCCTTGTATGGGGAATTTTATTTCTCTCTACTAGATGCTTATCGATAAAATTCCCTGAAGCTCCCGTGTCCACCATTGCATCAACGATAGTTCGGTTTTGGTCCCACTGTAAGGTAAGAGACGTATAAATGTAACCACTTGTGTTGTTATCTTTTCTGCCTAAGTTACAGAACGTCATCATTTTACCTTCATGTTTCTTTCTTATGGCAGGACATCCATCGACCGAATGATCAGCCGGCGCTACAGTATAAGCAGAGGTTGAGGTTCCGTCTCCGGGTCTCTCTCTCTCAGTCAGAGGACCACGAATTGCCCCAATCTCCATCATCTCTGCTACAGGATCCGGGCTGGTCTGTCTCGGGGTGGGTGTAAACCCTGAGACTCTCTCGGCCCTACGTTCCCTTAAGCGTCTGTCAATGGTGGTGACCTTCTGCATCAAGGCGTCGAGTGTATGTGGCAGCTCTCCGCGGGCTAACTCATCCTTCAGGGCCTCAGATAGACCGAGACGGAACTGATTTCTAAGAGTGAGATCATTCCATTCAGTCTCACGGGCCCAACGAGTGTATTCCGCAATAAAGTCCTCAACGGGTCGTCTCCCTTGCTTTAGGGTGCGAATGGCGGTCTCCGCAGTCAGCTGCTTGTTGTGGTCCTCGTAAAGGAGGGCCATTGTTTCAAGAAATTGCGGAAAGGAATTCAAGACCGGGTCTTCCTTTTCTAAATAGGTGTTAGCCCATGCTCTGGCCTCCCCCTGAGGTAAGAGATCATGGTGAGTACTTTGGTTCTATCGGTAGGATAGGTCCGGGCGTAACTGAAACATCAGCTTGCACGCATTCAGGAATTCGCGGAACTGCTTCCGGTCTCCTGAGAAAAGTTCAGGTGGACTGACCTTGGGTTCCGGTCCATCGTGGTGGTGTCCTGTGCGCTGACGAGACGAGATCTCGCAACGTCTGATTTTCCAATTGGAGATTCTGTACGGTCACGTTAAGGGTTTCCACCCTCTCAGTGAGAGCGACCATGTGCCGCGCGAGCTCCGCTGGATCCATGAGGGTTCCACTAATATGTAACGCACCAAATTGATCAGTTAGGATCTCAACTGCGGAGTCCTTTGACATCCACTCCTATCACACTACTTGAGTGTTGATGGAGTCTTTTGCGGCTGCTCAGTGTGTACCCCAGGCGGCTCTCTCAGTCTTAAGCGGAGAGTATGGGGTAACAAAATCATGTACCGCGTACTAAAGATAGAGTGTAAAACTAATAGTGAGGAGAGTTTGTTTTAGGAATCAGAGTACAGATTAAAGTTCATGAATAACAGCTCTAGGCAATGTTCAGAAATCCCAGGCCTGCAGTACTAATAGTCACCAGCGCGTGTCCCTTCCTTTCAGTGAGCAATGTCAGTGAACAAAATGACAGGCTGATACTTGCTGTTAGAAGTCATGCAGGGATCCTGCTGTGGTGGAGCTGGATAAGGTAGGTGAGGGTTTCTCCTGGAGGTTCAGAGTTGCAGGTAGTTAGAAGCTTGCGTCCTCGTGGTGAATGGAGCAGGCAGGGTGCGCACTCCATTAGTGGAACACCCTGTGCAGCACCTGGCTCCTATTTATTGACCAAGTGTGGATGGGCGGAGCCACCTTAGACGGCCCAGCGGCCACTGCTTCCAGCCTGGGAGGCAAACAGCTATCGTTGTCATGGTTACACAGGGCATGGATCCAGGCTGGAGCGCAAACCACCGTATCCTTACAGGCATACCTGTAGGCCAATACCTACGCCTCAGACGTAACTGCTCGAACGATGGGGAATTTAGGAAGCAGGCTGACATCTTACGCAGGAGATTTCAGGAGAGGGGTTACCCGGATAGGACCCTACGCAGGGCCTATCAACGTGCTAAGAATACTACCCGTCTGGCTCTCTTACACCCGGCCAATAAGCCATTGAAACCCGCTGAGAAGATCACACGGGTCATTGGAACTTTTGACACAGCAGCTAGAGAGGTCCGTGCAGTGATTCAAAAACACTGGGAAATCCTGCTTATGGACCCAGACCTCAAGGACACTCTCAGTCCTGTCCCACCAATCACCTTTAGGAGGGGTACCAACATCCGTGATCACTTAGTCCACAGTCATTTTGCGTCCCCACCCATCACGACGTGGCTGACAAACCCGCCAAAAGGTTGCTTCCGATGCGGCAACTGCAGCTTTGTAGTTCTATATCCCAAGGCAAATCCCTGAGGAAACCCCAATGGGTTTATACACTACATACGCGACTTCATTAACTGTCGCACGGTTGGTCTGATCTATCTATTGACATGCCAGTGTGGCATCAGGTATTTGGGAAAGACCCGCAGAGAATTCCGTAAACGCATGGGGGAACACCTCTGCGATATACGGAACAACAAGGACACTCCAGTGGCCAGACATGTCCACACGAACCATGGGGGCCGCGTATCTGCGGTTAGCTTCATGGGTATAGAAAAAGTTGAAAGACCCAGACGGGGAGGTGATTGGGAGAAACGGATCCTCCAGAGGGAGTGCTGGTGGATCTTCAAATTAGATACCTGCACTCCCAAAGGACTTAATGAGCAACTACATTTTAATTGCTTTGTGTGACTGACAGTTGCCAACATGTCCCCTCTAGTACTTGAATACTTGTATTCTTCTCTTATATTCCTCTCTTATATCTTTGTTGTCTTGCTATCCTGCATATAAGCATCCATAATTGGGTGGTCTAGGGTGACTGTCACTCGTGGGCACTTTCGCTCTCTGCGTTTATTTCTATTAACTGTATCTGCCACTGTATTTTAGGCTTGTCCCGTGCTTGCCTACCTGTCTGTCTGTGATGGGCTTATCGCCACAAGCCCCCGTTCTGGGAGAACTACTAGGTGGGGTTATATCACCCACCCGTCTCCCTGCATATTACTGACCCACAGTTGGTCTCTCAATTTCAGTATGCTATCATCGAACTGTTGGTGCTGGTGAGCCAATACTATCGAGTGGCACACAAATGCGCATGCCCTCGTTGCTTGGTTACCGGCACACACAGCTCCCGGCCCCATATGATAGCAACTTAGTGCGGTGCGCAGGCGCGGCTGCTGAGATGGCGTCATCACGTCGAGTGACGTCATCCGGGCGCGGCGTGCGCCAGCGTCTGCAGGGTTCAAAAGAGGCAGACACACACTCAGCATGTCCGACTACCGGCGCAACCTGGGGAGAACAATCCCTGACGGGCGAGAACCAGCCTGTCTGATCCGGCCATACGCCGCTGATTTCTGCTCAAAGTAAGTTATTGACTTTACCCCATATGTTGCGATCCGTACTCTATTTATGTCCCTGCTGAATTCGGACGTTTTGGTTATGTGTTTTGTTTAGGTTCCATTGGAGGAACCTTGGGTTTCCATGCTTTGGGCCCCGTCCCCTGATGAGTCTGAGGCCCGTCCAGTTACGTATGACGAAACGCGTAGGGACCACATATTGGACGTAATATTGTAATAAGCATGTTGAGATTACACATTTTCTTACATACCTTGTTCCTGTATCTCTCCCCTGACCCCCTGCCGCTGAGGGCTGTCTAGGGTGCATTTAACAGGTCAAGGTTCCAGTAACAGCGCCGCTCCTTGCGGGGTTAGGACGCTGTTCTAGGTATAGGGTGTTATAGGCCAAGTAGGGGTATCTAGGGCCAGTCCCTCCTTTTACCACAGGAGACCGTGTCAATTTGATACCTCAATACGGGATACCGCTTGACCCCTACTCTATCCCACTTGGTCTTTTTGGCTCTTATGGGCCTCTAGTCGACATTTTTACAGGCGAGATCCGTCTATCTATTAGGACGGTTCCACTCGACCTGTAACCCAGTTGCCTGCTAGTAGCTTTGTTGGGGTTTTTTTATTTTATACTGTACAATAAATGTTAAGTTTTAGAGTGCCCCCCCCCTTTTTCTCATTTCTGTTTACACGCCTTGGGAGCATTACACTGGTCCTTGAGATAGGTTCCGGTGGAGACAATAGCTTTCATTTACAACATAACGGTAACTCATGTAGCATGGTCAGACCACCACATAATACAGTTTACCATTGAACATCACCCTATGAAGCAGCAATCTAAGAAAACAATCAGATACCGTCCCCTGGAGAGGATAACTGCCAACCTGGATTTTACAAATCTGCTCCACAGTCCAATGGACCCCAACACCCCAGTAACCCAGTACAACAACATGGTATATGAAACATGCAACAATATTGCCCCATGGCGCATCAAATCAGCAACCAAAAACCAGAAAGCGAATTGGTTTGATGAAACCATCAGGGATCTAAAAAAGAAAGGGCGCAGACTAGAAAGACCGTGGCGTATATTGGGGACCGAGGAGCTAAAATCCAGCCTAGTCCTTCACCTCAAACAATACCAAGAAGCAATAACCAAGAAAAAATCAGACTTCATCTCGCACAAAATATCTATGGCCAAGAACAGAGCTGCTCATCTTTTTCACACAGTCGAAACACTCTGCAATCCTTCATGCCTAAAAGACCCAGCGGAAGTCCCCAGGGAAAGATGTGAAGAATTCTCTGCCTTCTTCACGAACAAAGTGTCTGCCATCTGGACAGTCAATGTAAGAGAGAAATAGAAACGGGGCAGCACCACGCCATGCCCATGAATTCATAAAGTCTTTTGCACGACCACTGGTAGGTTGGCAGTATAGTGGTGCTCAGCTAGGATAAAGTCCATATATGACAAACCTGTGCGGAGAAAGAGAAAAGAGGTGACACTCACCACTGCTGTGTCTCTTCCATTTATTAAGTAAAAAAATGCAAAACATGCAGAGTAAAGGGCGGCGGGCGAGCACCTTCAGACATGTGGCACGCCGAGTAGTGACAGCTGTTTCGCACAAGCCGGTGCTTCTTCCGGCTACTAACTAACCTGAAATATGCATGGCTCATAAAGGTGCTGGGTCAACGTTGCCAAGCAACTAAGACGCAACAGCACGAAAAGGAGCCTGCATAGTATAAACGCCAAGAATACGCCGGCGTGCCCCACAGTGCACAAAAACCTGTTAAGAACAGAGATACTAACAAGGACAAGGTGAGTACAATATCCCTATTTACTGTACATCGAAACATATCGAAAACCTAATTAGAAAAAGGTCAAAGGAGAGACATAAAATGCTACCAGCTACCCGCTGGACAATGTATCAAAGACGGTACTGAAGTGTCGCGCAAAATTGCTATCAAATGAAAGCACTAAGATCATTGCGCTTATTGAGCCTCAGTGGCCCCATCACATCCGTGCGAATGATCCAACGGCCTTCTTGTTGAAGAAGGAGGTGATGCCTATCTCCACCTCGTAAGGGAGGGGAGATGGTCTCTATGCCCCCAAAACTAAGACACTTCACATTGCCACCGTGGTCATTTCGCACGTGTTCGATGAGCCTGGGGCAGCCCTTTCCAGAATGTACCAAATTTAAATTCTCCCTAAATCCCTCAAAGAGTGGTCTTATTGTCTTTCCAATGTAGAATGCCCCACAGGTGCACAGTACAACATAGACAACATATTGTGTCCTGCAGTTGATAAACTGTGTCACACTGTGGCGAACCCCACATATGGAAAGCATTTTTTTGCAACAATTATATTGGCAAAATGAACAATTTCCACAGACAAAGTTGCCAATGGGTCTCCGATTTGTCAGCCAAGAGCTGCCCACCTTGGTTTCCCTGAAGACACTACTAACCAATTTGTCCTTTATGGTGTTTGTCCTTTTAAAGGTAATCAAAGGTTTTTTGTCCACAAGTGGACCCAGTCCAGTCTCCGTTTTGAGCAAGTCCCAGTTATTAACAATGATTTGTTTGATGTGATTAGCTAGGGGAATAAACTTAAAAACAAACACAAATTTATCTCCATCCTTGTCCCTAAAATCTTTCTTCCATTCTCCATAAAGGAGATCCCTACGTTTTCGAGCTTTAGCTCTAAAACCGGGCCTCTCGACCACCTTGGGAGGGTAACCCCTATGCAGGAATCGGGATTTGAGTTCATGTACTTGTCTATCATATCCAGCATCAGTGTTGTTAATACGCCTGAGGCGTTTGTACCAGGTGCGGACAAATTTAAAATTATCTCTCCAACAAAAGCACAAGCGAATCCTTCAGGGGCTCAGTAGGGTCACCGACTAGTTTTTCATAAACAGTAGTATCCGATAGTTGTCTCAACGCCTCTATCTGATAATATTTGGCTGTCATCACCACCACATTGCCCCCCTTGTCCACAGGCTTGATAACAACATCAATCCATTGCTAAAGCCATGGATACAAAAGGGCTCGCATATTACGCAATACTCTCTTATAAAAGATGTCGTTGCCGCTGCCGGCGGGCATAGGGGGGCAATACGTGGATTTTATACCCCCGGTGAACCCACTGTGGCCAACCTCAACCTCCTCTACATCTGGTATACCCGCTAAAAACACCAGGCATTCACGTTCTACTTCATCAAATTTCCCTTCCTCAAAAAACCCAAGGTGGTCGAGGGACACTGGGACTTCTCCCTGTCTAACCACGGGAGCCCTAGATGGAACCTCAGAGAAAGATTTGCGCAAATACAATTTGCGAACCGCTTTATATAGATCAATTTCAAAAGATGCTCTGTCGAACTGTTCTACAAGACTGTATCCCAGTCCTCGATTTAGGACTGAGATGCAGGCTGGCTACAGCTCGACATTAGTTTTTTTCAGCATTATATCAGCAACATCAATTGACCCTTGGACCTCGCATGTGCTTATTGCCGTATGACCATGGCAAGTCTTTGACCCTCCGAGCGAAGAAGATTTTGGTTTTCTCATCCAAAGTCTCTGCCCTACTACCTGTGACCTGGATCCTGGCCCATCTGGTCCCTTAATGCAGTGCCCAGAACTGATTAGACCAGCACTACACAAAATAAGCCAGTGCTCCTTGCAAACTGGGCTATACCCAGAGGAACTAAAGAAAGCAATCATAAAACCCCTCTTAAAAAAAAAACACCACTGGATCCTGATTCTGTGGCCAACTACAGACTTGTGGCAAACTTACCATTCCTATCAAAAGTTATAGAGAAGGCAGTCGCCAAACAGCTAGAAGCTAGGCTTACAGATAACAACATATTTGATACCTTTAAGTCAGGATTCAGGAAAAAGCACAGCACTGAAACGGCACTAGTCCGAGTAATGAATGATCTACTTACAGCAAGAGACAAAGGTGAATGCTCAATACTGATTCTTCTTGACTTGTCTGCAGCTTTTGATACCGTGGATCATGAAATATTAATCCAGCGATTGAAGAATTACTGTGGCCTATGTGGTGCTGTTCTCAGCTGGTTTCAATCCTTCCTATCTGGCAGGTCACAGCAAGTGTTCCTGGGCACCCTCCACTCAAATCCTGTGCCACTTGCTTATGGAGTCACACAGGGGTCGGTGTTATCGCCGTTGCTCTTTGCAGTCTACATGCTCCCAGTGGAAAAAAATTGTCCATAACTATCGCCTAGGTTACCATTGTTACGCAGACGACACACAACTGTATCTGTCCTTCAAGCCTGGCACTCAAGACCCATCAGCATCCATCAATGCCTGTCTAGTGGAATTACAAAACTGGATGAACACCAGCTGGCTGAGGCTGAACTCTGACAAAACAGAGGTGTTGGTAGTAGACAGTCCAAACATGATGGTTAAAGTCCAAAAGTCCTCACACCTTAAACTAGCAATTGGAAGAGATACCGTGCTGTATAAAGACTCTGTGCGAAACCTGGGGGTGATCCTGGATGGAAAGCTAACACTCAGACAACAGGCATCAGCTGTCGTCAAATCCTCTTTCTTCCATCTGAGAAATATAGCGAGAATTAAACACCTTATCCCAGCGGAAGACCTGGCTGCCTACACTTATTCATGCATTTGTATCCTCCCGCCTGGACTACTGCAATGCCCTATTCATCGGATCCCCAGGTAAAGTTCTGGGCCCCTTACAACTAGTACAGAATGCAGCAGCCAGACTCCTAGCCAATGCCCCGTGGCTCACACATCTCCCCAGTACTGCAAACTCTTCACTGGTTGCCAGTAAAATGGAGAAGCCATTTTAAGATCTGCCTAATGACATTCAAGGCACTAAACCACAGGGGACCCAAGTATATAGCGGATCTATTGGAGCAATATGCCCCTACACGGCCCCTCCGCTCCGCCAATAAGATTAATTTGGTTATTCCCAGGATCAACTTAAACTCATTTGGTGCACGGGCATTTTCCTATGCAGCCCCTACTCTGTGGGACTCACTCCCACAATCAGTGCGAGAGGCCCCTTCTGGGGACAGCTTTAAGATAAGGCTAAAAACCCACCTTTTTTCCCGAGCCTTTGAGACTGCAGAACGCTGGGTCACAGCGCTTTGAGTCCCCAGGGAGAAAAGCGCTATAAAATATTATTATTATTATTATTATTATTATTATTATTATTATTAATATTTGCGTGCTGCTGTGATGGGACAGTAATTATAGCACTGGAGCTATGTAGCAGTAATGGTAGTGGCAGAACTGGTAAGCAGCAGAGATAAGCAGCTTTGGTCACAACAGCTACATGGTAGGCAACGTGATGGTAACCAGGCAGACAGTGGCATGATGGGGCACTATCAGCAATGGTAGATATATTCAAAAGACTCAGCCAGAGGTGTGTGAAAATGCTCACGGATCCATGCCTCATTCATTTTGTTTATTTGCTCATTTTACAAGTGATGTTTTGCACACTGACGGAGGATCACGTTGCTTCCAATGCTGAAAACCCTCTCTGATATGAGATGACTATGCAAGAGAGAACAGAGAAAGCATACTAGGACAGTTACTGACTAGGGATGAGCGAACCCAAACTGCAAAGTTTGGTTTTACCGAACTTTGCAAGTTCGGGTATCCAGATCCGAACCCGGACTTTTTCACTGAAGTCCGGGTTCGGTGTTTGAGTGATTTTATTATTTTCAGTTTTAACATGGTTATATCGGAAGATAATAGCATTCCTAAGACAGAATGCAAAAGAATATGGCCATTTACAGGTTAAAAAAAAAAAACACCCTCACCTCATCCACTTTATTGCGCTGCAGCAGTTTATTCTACCTTCATTCAGCAGGACCTGCTAAAAGACCTGCCATGTGTGCAATCACATCTCCGCGCTCACCACGTGGGAGAGCGCGGTGACATCAAAGCACACATTGACGGTCCTTTAGCAGGTCTGTCGCCGCACAATCAAGTGAATGAGGCGAGTTTTTTTTTTAACCCCTAAATGGCCATATTCTTTTTCATTCTGTCTTAAGAATGATACTATTTTCCAATATAACCATGTTATAAGGGAAAATAATAAAGTGAAGTTCGGGTCCCCACTGACTTCAATAGGGTTCTAGTACGGGGTCAAGTTCGGGTCCCAAACTAGAACTTTGACCTGAAGTTCGGCCGAACCTGGCGAACCAAAACTTCCACGGGTTCGCTCATCCCTATTCCTCACTGAAAGCTGTGAAAAGCTGCTACACAGTGTTTCTTGGTAATGAAGTTATTTGAAAATGAGAGAAGTACAGAAAAGGATGGCACTGCTACTACACCAATAATCCGTGTCTCATGTGTGGTCAAATGTAGCCTCCAGTCACTACTAAGCTTGTTAGGTGCACTGCTTGTCAAAGAGCAGTTATGTGTAAATATATCCACAGAAGGTTAAAAGCACAAGCAGCACTCACCAACTTAAATGCCCATACTTTATTCATTCCATCTGCAGAACATAGAAAGAACAGCAGGGCGGGGGCTGGACACGTAAAGTTTGCTGTAACTGCACAGTATCTTGAAGTAATACAACACATTACTGAAATACCCTGAAATGTCCAGTTAAAAATCATAGATAAATTAATGCTGGAGGTGCTGGTAATATGTTATGAACTGCAGAAAATTAAGGTTTTCTATAAAGGTTGTTAAAGGATTTTATAATACAGAACATGCCAGCAGCTGAATGAAACTATGAAATACATAACTTTGAGTAACCAGTAGTGTTGAGCGAACAGTTCGAGAATAGTTCGGGTTCGTACCGAACTTTGGGGTGTCCGTGACATGGACCCGAACCCGGACATTTTCAAAAAAGTTCGGGTTCGGGTCCGGTGTTCGTCGATTTCTTCCCGCTTTCTGAAGGGCTGCACAGCAGCCAATCAGCTAGCGTTTTACTTCTTGCCCTAAGAGCCCATCACAGCCATGCCTACTAATGGCATGGCTGTGATTGGCCAAGTGCAGCATGTGACCCAGCCTCTATTTAAGCTGGAGTCACGTAGCGCCGCACGTCACACTGCTCTGATTAGTGTAGGGAGAGGACGCAGCTTCTATCAGGCGAGATTAGGCAGGTTAAAGTCAGCAACAGCACCTAATGAACGGATCAATTTACAGCTGAGAATCATTGAACTTCTGCTAGTTACTTGCTCGCTGGTTTTTAGGCTGCACAGAGCGTTTTTCTGTCACTTATTTTCTGGGTTGATCGGCGGCCATTTTGTGACTTGTGGTGCACCAGAAGAAGCTGCCACCAAGTCCATCAATCCATCAATACTAGTTTTTTTTTTTGCTATATCCTACATCAGGGGCTTGGCTATGCTAATTGTCACCCCTAGAAACTCAGGAAAGAAATTTCTATATTTTATTAAGGGGTTAAATACAATTGCCCAAATACCAATCCCTAAATCTGGTGTTCCAGCTTTGGCTAGACAAGTATAATACTGTCTGCTGTCTGGCAAAGGATAGATTATTTTCTGGGTTAAATTCAATTGCCAAAATAGCAATACCATAAATCAGTGGTTTCAGCTGTGGCTGGCAAAATAGAATAGTGTCCGAGGTAACGCACACACGTACAGACGCATCGTATCACTATTCTTGAATAGTTGTATTATCGCGATAATAAAACTAACAGTGTAAAGTTGACTGTATTGCTCTAAGTTATATTTGCGCACTGAATGTAACTTCTATTACAGCACACCAATACTAAAACTGACTAAGAGACAGCTTTAAGTTCTATTCGAACGCGATTGCAACTTTGGAACTTAAAGTGGTGTACGATTTTAAAAGTTGAGTACTAAAAGTTGGAATCGCAATGCGATTCTTATGTATTTAGATCGCATTACGATTACAACTTTGAGCTACCGATCACCATGGGAACGCTCCTCCAGTAGAATGTACTGTCGGATGTGAGAATTAAGTTGAAATCGCAATGCGATTATTATATATCTGCTTAATCGCATTGCCGTTTCAACTTAGCATTGCTAAATAATTCCATCCATATTCGTTAACTTACTGACTCAGTAAGTTAACGATATGGATGGAATTATTTAGCAATGCTAAGTTGAAATCGCAATGCGATTAAGCAAATATATAAGAATCGCATTGCGATTTCAACTTAATTCTCACATCCGACAGTACATTCTACTGGAGGAGGCGTTCCCATGGTGATCGTTAGCTCAAAGTTGTAATCGCAATGCGTTTATTGCGGTATATTATCCCTCTGGGTGTCTTTTACAGGTTAATTTTTATTTATTTTATTTTATTTCAATTCATTTCCCTATCTACATTTGTTTGCAGGGGATTTACCTACATTTTGCTGCCTTTTGCAGCCCTCTAGCCCTTTCCGGGAGTCTTTTACAGGCTTTTTAGTGCCCAAAAGTTCGGGTCCCCATTGACTTCTATGGGGTTCGGGTTCGGGATGAAGTTCGGGTTGAGTTCGGATCACGAACCCGGACATTTTCCGGAAGTTCGGCCGAACCTCTCGAACCCGAACATCCAGGTGTTCGCTCATCTCTAGTAACCAGTTCTTCACTCTCTAAGTGTACATTACTATATCCATATTCTCTCCCTATATTATATACTCTCCCTATCACAACTAGATTACTGGCTTGTGTCGGCAATTACTTTTTGGCAAACACAGCCAAAACACACACTTTCAGATCTTAAACTATGTACAGAATGGCGTTTTTGCTTTTTCTGAGCCTGATTAGCTGATCAGGTTCTATGTCTAGGTGTATACAACTTTCCTTTTTTCACATTAGTTTTTTTGCCAAGTTACTAAGTAATATGGGAAAAGTGGCCTTGGTAAGAGAGATGACCAAGAACCCAATGGTCACTGTATCTGAGCTCCAAAGATTCAGTGTTCAGATGAGAGAAACCCCCAGAAGTTCAAACATCCCTGCAGCAGTCCACCAATCTGGGCTTTATGGCAGAGTGGCCAGAAAGCCTCTCCTCATTAAATGATACATGACATCCATTCAAGAGTTTGCAAATATAGCACCTAACTCAGACTGTGATGAAACCAAGATTACATTTTTTGGCCTTAAGCTCTTAGGGACACAAGGCGTACATGTAAGCTCTGTGTAGTTCCGATCACCGCCGTGTGGTGCGGGGGTGATCGGAACAGAGTGCCTGCTGAAATCATTCGGCAGGCACTCTGGGACAATGCCGAGGGGGGTCCTGTGAACCTCGGCGATCGCAACAAATTGCAGGTCAATTCAGACATGCGGTTTGCTGCGTTTCCGGGTTATTTGGGTCCCTGGTGACCCAATAACCCGGTACAGGATGATGATCGGTGGTGTGATAATACACCACCAATCACCATCCTTCGATCCTGTGAGGATCCCTGGACCCTAGACCCTAGACCCCCCCAGGGGTGCTGCAGCTTGCCTCCTTGCCCCCCCACCCTTTTTTTGGGGCGCAAGCGTTTATTTTTTACTTTTTTGCGTACGCTGACAGTGGCCGGCACTCTTTAGCGTCTGGCCACTGTTAGCGCATCACCCACCCCGTAGCTGATCAGCTTCGGACGGCTGATCAGCGAGTTTGAATTTTAGTTCTTTTTATTTTTTTCCTGTTCTCCCACACACAACCACACTGAATAAAGGTTTCCCCGCACACACACACGGACACATACACTCCCCTATGTCCCGCCGGACATTCTCGGCCGAGGAGGCGTACGCCCATCTAGCGATGATGATGAGCCCCCAAGGCGGCAGAGGGAGGCGCCACCAAGTGGAGCAAGGGAACCGCCATGCTAAGGACCCTGTGGCCCACCCTAGTACAAGGAGATCTGGGGCTCATACTAGTTTTCCGGCCCACCAGATAAGTTCACCTGAGCCCCCTACCAGTGCACTTGCATGGTGTACCCCAGATGATTTTGAACCCGTGATTCCTGATTTTGTTGGTCAACCAGGAATCCAGATTCCCACAGTGGGCTTCACTGAATACGACTATTTTAGTCTTTTATTCAGTGACCAATTTGTGAATCTGATGGTGGAGCAAACAAATCTGTACGCCCAACAGTTTATTGCTCAACACCCGGGCTCTTTTTTGGCTAGGGTGGGTAGCTGGATGGTGGTCAGTGCAGCTGAGATGAGGACGTTTTGGGGCCTCATGCTGCACATGGGCCTAGTAAAAAAAAACAGTGTCAGGCATTACTGGAGTGGGGACGTCCTCTACCAGACCCCACTTTAAAGTACAGCCATGACACGCTCACAGTTTGAGGCCATGCGGAAATGCCTGCATTATGCAGATAATGCAGCATGTCCCCCCTGAGGTGATCCTGCCTATAACTGCCTGTACAAAATCATGCCAGTCATCGATCACTTCGGGGACAAATTTCTAGAGGCCTACGTACCTGGAAGGGAGGTTTCGGTTGATGAGTCTCTCATTGCTTTCAAGGAAAGACTCATTTTCCACCACCAGTATGTTCCCTCAAAGTGGGCGAGGTATGGTGTGAAGCTGTACAAACCTTGTGAGAGTACCTCAGGGTTCACTTACAAGTTTCATGTGTACAAGGGGCGAGATTCCCATATTGAACCCCAAGAATGTCCCCCCACTCTGGGTGTTAGCGGGAAACTTGCTAGGGACTTTATACACCCACTGCTAGATAAGGGTTACCACCTGTAAGTGGATAACTTTTATACTATTATCCCCTTGTTCCAGTCCCTCGCCGCCAGATCCACGTCCTCTTGTGCGACCGTGCGGAAAAATCAACACGGCCTCCCTACCTACCCCCTCCAGGTGCGTATCCCCAGGGGTGAGACCAGTGCTTTTACTTATGGAAACCTGTTGCTGGTCAGATATGAGGACAAGAGGGGTGTACTTGTACTGACCACAATTCACGGTAACGGCATAACCCCTGTCCCTGTGCGAGGTTCCGTGGCAACGGTCCTTAAGCCTGATTGTATTGTCGACTATAATCGGTATATGTGAGGACTTGATCTCTCTGATCAAGTCCTCAAGCCATATAACGCCATGCGCAAAACCTGGGCATGGTACAAAAAAGTTGCAGTCTACTTGGTGCAGGTTGCCATGTATAACTCTTTTGTACTGTTTCAGTGCGCTGGCAACACATGGAAATTCCTTCAGTTCTATGAGGCAGTCCTTAAGGACCTAATATTTTCTGACCGGGAAAGAGCAGCCCGGAGTACCTCGGGAAGTGGAGGCGTCCGGATTGTCCCTGGCCAACACTTTCCAGGTGTGGTCCCCCATACTGAAAAGAAGGGACGGTCCCCCAAAAAATGCAGAGTGTGTAACAGGAGGGGGATACGGAAGGACACGACTACTCAGTACGACACCTGCCCTGATCATCCGGGCCTCTGCATTGACGGTAGCTTCAGGGAGTACCATACTTCCATGGAGTAATACATTTATAATCCCCTTTTCCATTTAGCCACTGACAATCGGATAAAAACTATGGTTCTCAGACTTGAGACACCCAATATTTTTTTCAAAAATGATAGTTTGGAAATCTAAAATATTTAAAAAAATAATTAAAAAAGTAGACAAATTAGGTATCGCCAAGTCCATAATAATCTTCTCTATAAAAATTCCCCATGATCTAACCCCTTAGATTAACACAGTAAAAAAAAAAGTGCAAAACGAGGAAGTGTAATAGCACGAGATCAAAAAATCATATGCCCCCCAAAATAGTGGCAATAAAACTGTCCTCTCATCCCTAAAAAAAAAAAGAGCCCCTACCTAAGACAATCTGAGTCTCTGTAGATACTAATTTTTTTTTATTTAGTTTCAAATAGGATAATATAATGTTAAACCTAAATAAATTTAAAAAAGTAGACAAACTATGTATCCCCGCATCCGTAATATTCTCCTCTATAAAAATACCCCATGACCTAACCCCATAGATTAACACGGTCAAAAAAATAAAATAAAAACGGTGCCAAAAGAACTATTTTTTGGCAAATATTGCTCTTTTAATCTATTTTTCTAGTAACAAAGCAAGGGTTAACAGCCAAATAAAATTTAACTTTATTGCCCTGATTCTGCAGTTTACAGAAACACCCCATATTTTGTGGTAAACTGCTGTACGGGCACATGGCAGGGCGCAGAAGGAAAGGAATGTCATATGGTTCCTGGAAGGCAGATTTTGATGGCCTTTTTTTTTTGACACCATGTCCCATTTGAAGAACCCCTGATGAACCCCTAGAGTAGAAACTCGATAAAAGTGGCACGGAAGTGCACGCAGATCCTCACAACGCAAGTGTGAAAGAGGCCTAACAATGTTTGTAAAGTTTTGAATACCTGAAGGGGTGTAGTTTCTAGAATGGGGTCATTTTTGGGTGGTTTCTATTATGTAAGCCACTGGTCCCTAAAAAGTGGATTTTTGAAAATTTCTGAAAATGTTCAAGATTTGGCTCTAAACTTCTAAGCCTTGTAACGTCTCCCAAAAATAAAATGGCATTCCAAAAATGATCCATACATTAAGTAGACATATGGGGAATGTAATTTAATAACTTTTTATAGACGTAGAGAAATTGAAACTTGGAAAATTGCAAAAATTTGTAAATTTGGTATTTTTTTATAACAAAAAGTTTTTTTTTTTACTCAATTTAACCAGTGTCATGAAGTACAATATGTGATGAAAAAACATCTCAAAATGACCTGGATAAGTAAAAGTGTTTTAAAGTTATTCACACATAAAATGACACTGGTCAGATTTGCAAAAAATGGCCTGGTCCTTAAGGTGAAAATGAGCCTGGTCCTTAAGGTGTTAATTAGTGTTGAGTAGTGTTGGGCGTGAATATTCAAATCGCTAATTTTTATCGCAAATATCGGCACTTCCAGAATTCGTGAATACTTAGAATATAGTGCTATATATATTCGTAATTTTGAATATTCTTCTTTTTTAACCTACCTAATGTTGTGGGGCCAATGAGAAGACTGCAGTGTCTTTGTCTGAGCTTAGCAACATCCCTAGCAACCAATAGGAAAGTTGCCTACCCCTTACTATATAAGAAACTCCCCAGCAGCCATTTTCTGTAGTGTAATGGAGTTCTCAAAGACACATCGGTGTCATTGCTGTGCCTGTGCTTTGCTGTGTATACATTAGACAGTTAACTTAGATATATAATTCAAATATGTGCATCATTAATTGCCAATTTTCGCAATCGCGAATATACATTGGAGCACTCTACCTGCATATATAAAGCTCTTGTAATGTTCTGCCGTGACAACCATTATCTTTAGTCTCAGGGAACTCTTAGCAGCTTAAAAAATGTACACAAAGTGACCAATGCCTGTATTGCGCGTGCATTACGAGAATATTACATTGCCAATTTTTCGCAATCAAGAAAATAACCGCAAATTCACAAATATATGGCGAATATTCGCCCATATATTCGCGAAATATTGAAAATTTGAATATAGCCCCTGCAGCTCATCACTAGTGTTGAGTGAGCATGCTCGGCCGAACACCAGTTCGGCTCGAGCATCGCTATGCTCGGCAGATGGCGGTATTCGGCCAAATACTGCTTGTGCTCGAGCACAATGCTCAAGTCTCCTCCCCGCAAGTTTCTTGGCTGCTATGCAGCCAATAAATGTGCAGGGAAGTTCTGCCCTCACTGTAATGCCATAGCCATGTTGGTTATTGGCATTACAGTGATTTGCTGGCCGGAACGCGTCATCGGGTGCTATATAGCATCCGATGGCGCATGTTCGGCTCAGTCTTAGTCAGGGAGAGCTGTGCATAGGAAGGGACAGAGTGTAGGGAGTGATATTGGACTATTTCTATTAAAAAAGCTTTTTAGAGACCCAAAAGTCCTTTTAAGGACTATTGTGTGTGACAGCAGGAATATATATTTTTAGCGTCTAATAGGCTGCTGTGGACAGTTAAATTAGCTGTGCCACATCTCCTGTGTAAAGTGTGCGCATCCCAAACTTATCTGTGACATCTAGTGTACTTTTTCCGTATATCCGTTGGTATCCGTTGCGGGCAGTGACATGTACCCCATATGCAGGGTAACGTGTGCACTGAAAATATTTATAAGTGACATATAGTGCACTTTTTTAATAGATGGTGTCCTCTTCTGACAGTGACATTACTGGTGGTACCTCTCCTGTATAACATTTCCTCATCCCAAATACATGTGACATACCCTGTAATTTTTTATTAGCTGCTGGTGACAGCATTGATATTATCTGTGGGATATCTATTGTAAAAAAACACCTACAAACACATACTACACAGTCAAGTAAGCAATCAAATGTTACTTTATTAAACAACAATTTATAAAAAACATGACCCACAAACATATACAGCAGGATTGGCAGACATAAAAGAGGTGGAGGAAAAGTACCTCCCTAGAAGACATACACTGGTCTCGATAAATGCACTGAACAGCGAGAGACACCCTTGAGGAAGCCAGTCAGGTGAAACGGTCGTCAGGTGGTCACACTGGGTGCTGTGCTTTTCTTATGAACTTTATGTGGCCTTGTAGCACTTATGCACTTTAGCACTCTGTAGTTTAACACCATGTATGTGGACATTCCTTGAATACATTTTCCATGCCTCTCTCCTTGTTCAATGCATTTATCCAGACCAGTGTATGTCTTCTAGGGAGGTACTTTTCCTCCACTTCTTTAATGTCTGCCAATCCTGCTGTATATGTTTGTGGGTCATGTTTTTTATAAATTGTTGTTTAATAAAGTAACATTTGATTGATTACTTGACTGTGTAGTATGTGTGTGCAGGTGTTTTATGCTTATCACACAGTGGTTGACCAGTTGGTCACTATTTGGTTGGGGATATCTATTGTGTGACGTTTCCACATACCTAATACCTTTTTAAAAAAAATTGCGCATACACTTCCAAATCCTACGCTACTGTACGTGTGACATACTTTCAAGCATATATAACATTTAAAATGAAGACGGCGAGCAGTAAGGGACAGGGAAGTGGCCGTGATGTTGATGGTGCACGCATAGGCAGTGGCCCTGGGCATGTTGAAACTGTGCCTGCTTCCAGAGCACAAGAAAAACAAGCATCCACCATACCTAGCTTCATGTTCCAGGGTAGTGCAGGACACCAGTCTTGAAGTCAGAGCAGTGCGACCAGGTGGTCGGTTGGATTGCAGCAGATAATGCTTCCAGTCGGTTAAGCACCACCCTGTCTTTCACCAAGTCCAGTCTCACTTGCCAAGGCCCTCGCATATAATGTTTTACAGGGTCAGCTCACCTTCAGGCCCTCACCTAAAACCTTTTAGAGGGTCAGCTCACCAACAGGCCATCACCTACAATCTTTTACAGGATCAGCTCACCTGCAGGCCCTCACCTACAACCTTCTAGAGGGTCAGCTCACCTGCAGGTCCTCACCTAAAACCTTTTAGAGGGTTAGCTCACCAGCAGGCCCTCACCTCCAATCTTTTACAGGGTCAGCTCACTTACAGGCCCTCGCATATAATGTTTTACAGGGTCAGCTCACCTGCAAGCCCTCACCTACAACCTTTTAGAGGGTAAGCTCACCAGCAGGCCCTCACCTACAATCTTTTACTGAGTCAGCTCAGTAGCAGTCCCTTGCCCCTAATGTTTTAGATGGTCAGATCAGCAGGTCCTTGCTCCAAATGTTTTTGAGGGTCACCAGCAGGCCATCAATCATATTTTTAAGGGTGTTTATTATGCTCTCCTTTATGTGTAACAACGGGTATATCGGACTGCCGGTTCCTTGCAATTTGTGGCAGCCCTTTCACTTAGTGCATAGGCTTTATGAGTGTAGGAGTCCCACTACCTGAACAATTGTACCACAATGTGAATGAGGCCCTCCTTTATATGATATAAAGGTTGTATCAGAGTGCCTCTTCCTTGAAATTTTTGGCACCTCTTGCACTTTATATACAAGTAAATATACAGGAAATAATCTTTCAAAACAATTTTTCTCCTAAATCAATTTTATCTTTGGTTTTGTGCGTATTATTGTCAGTCTGTAAAAGTGGCGTACTACTCGAACAACATGGTTCCCAGCAGCGACCTGGGAGTCCAAGATGCATCCAGACATCCTTCCCATGCTGTTCCCGAACCATTTTGGTGGTGTTTCCATCAATTTTTGACCTTTTCGTATGAACCAGGCAACCTCCCCTCTTCAGAGCAGGGGGTGCCTGGTTTAATGCTCGGGTTCTCTCATTGACTTCTATTATACTCGGGTGCTCGGAAGAGCACCCGAACATCCCGATGTGTTCGGCCCGAGCACTTTGTTTTAGGGACAACTCTGTTAATGTCCTAGAGTGGCCTAGTCAGACCCATGAATTAAAACTCATCTCTGGAAAGACCTGAAAATGTCTACCTAAGAAGACTGGTGGCTGTTATCACTGTTAAAAGAGATTTAACTAAGTCCTGAGTAAAGAGGCTGAATACTTATATCAATGTAAGATTTTCATTTTCCCTTTTCAATAAATTGGCAAAGATTTCTAACATTCTGTCTTCACTTAATTTTATTTATTTATTGTTTTTTATTATTTAAGTACAAGTCTATAAAGTGCATTTGAAAAGTCTTTAAACCATCTAACACATGGACCTGCCTTCTGTGTTTTGAACTTTATGAAAAGGTCATTTATATGTTGTTCATTATGGACCAATATCTGAAAGAAGATCCAGCAAATGTTAAAATAAACCTTATTTTTTTTTGTAATCTAAAATATAATAAAACCCACCAACCCCATAAAAAATGCTTATGCATTTTAAATGCTACATGCGTTCTTAGTCATAGCGATAAACAGTAATTTTGGCTACTCATATATAACCCCCTTTGACATCAGATTCCAATTAATACTTAAGCTTCTACTTTGTCTTATAGTAAGTATAGCAGTTATGCATTTAACTTTTTTTTTTTTTTACATATTTACAGTTTACTTGTGTCTATATATATATATATATATATATATATATATATATAATTGATATAATTGTTAAGCAGTTGAGACACAAATCAATTTGTAACAATCAAAATTTGATCCAAATTGTTCCAAAAACTCAGATTCTTAGGAATTTATTCAGGAAAAATTAACATTTTGATTCTGGAGAAAGTGAGAGAGATCGCCAAAGAAATAATCAAGAATGTTAGGTTGATTTGGGTGAATCACACTAAAATGAATTTTAGGGAATTTGCTCATCTTAAAAAAAAAATGTCATGCCTTCTGTGATTTGTGGGCCAAAGTTTGAAAGAAGATCCAGCAAATGTTGAAACAAACCTTATATTTATTGTCATCCAAAAATATAAAAAAAACACCAACCCCATAAAAAAAGATTATGCATTTCAGATGCTGTGTTACCAAGAAAAAAAAGGAAATTCAGCTTTGCCGTGATTCAAATTTTTCCTGAATTCGGATCGAAGTCCACTTTGTTAACGTTGATCTGCTCAACACTAGAGCTCATGTACGTTGGCAGCACCACCAGGAAATTCAAGGTCCGTATTTTGGAACACTTGAATCATATTGCCAATACTAATAAGTACAATCTACGAAATGCAGCCAGACATTTTATAGGTAAAACTGACAGATCGGTGCATACAGTCCCTTTAAGACATTCATAATTGAAGAGCTGAAAAAGCCCCATCGGGGAGGTGATATGAAATGTCTTCTGTTAGATAACAAAGCATATTGGATCTTCTATTTAAATACCCAATATCCGAATGGTCTAAATTTGCTCAGAAAATATATATTACATTATTCATTACAGCAATGTATGTGTGTTAATCCCATTATTATGGATTTTGTTTTTATTATTCCATCTGTGCTACAAAGAGTACATGCATTCACTTGTGGTGGATTGCTCCTCCTTCCCTCTCAGTATTAATTGGAATCTGGTGTCAAAGGGGCTTATATATCTGTAGCCAAATTTATTGTTTTTCGCTATGACACATGTAAGGTTTGAAACTCATAAGCTGTTTTCTTGGGGTTGGTGAAATGTATGCCACTATGTTTTTTTTAATAATGTGGATGGCAATAAAGAGACTTTTTTTTCAAACATTGGTCCTAACTGGAGCCTAGGCTGGGTGTATCCTTGCAATAGAAACCACCTCTGCAGGAGCGGCCTTGAGCGGGATATGCACTTCTTAATTCTCTTGTTCCTTGTGACCTGACACATGTAAGGTCCCACATTGCATGGTGTTGTTTCTAACTTTTCAAATATGTACCCACGTATTTGTGTAGAGCTGCTTGAATCTCCTTGTTCCGTAGACAATATATGATTGGGTTTAGCAGGGGGGTTACTATGATATATAACAAGGAAGTCACTTTGCTCACATTTGTCGATTTGTCTCTCAAAGGAAACAAATAAACACTTATCAAAGTCCCATAATATGTGCAAACCAAAACCAGGTGGGAACTACAGATGGAAAAGGCCTTCTTCCTTCCCACAGCTGAAGATATCCTGCTAATGGCAAAAGATATTAGGATGTAGGTGGTCATGATGAAGATAAATGGAATAAGAATGACGGGAACAGAAAACAGGACAGCCTGGGTCTCCACCACCGATGTATCAGAGCAGGAAAGTTCTAGTAGGGGGGATAGATCACAGAAGAAATGGTCAATGACATTGGGTCCACAGAAATGCAGTTTATAAACTAGAACTGTAATAATTAAAGTTATGAGAAATCCTATGAGCCAAGGCCAACAGACAAGGTTAAGCTGGAGTTGGAGGTCCATGATGGAGATGTATCTCAAGGGGTTGCATATGGCCAAGTAGCGGTCATAAGACATGACAGTGAGCATAAAGCATTCAGAATTGGTTGATGCAGAGAAGATATAGAATTGCATCATACAGGCAGTAAATGAAATCGTGTCACCTTCTCTGATGATGACGGAGAGCATTTTTGGCACAATGTTGGTAGTTGCTAGTATTTCAAAAGAGGAAAGCAACCTGAGGAAGAAATACATGGGAGTGCGGAGACGATGGTCAATTGTCACTAAAGTAATAATCAAGAGGTTTCCTGTTAAGATCAAAATGTAAATGAAAAGAACAAGTAAAAACAGGAAAATTTTCAGATTTTGAATGTTGTGAAATCCACGAAGTAGGACTTCTGAGATTCTGGTCTGGTTAGTATAACTCATTTTAATGAGCCGGTAGGTTTACATGATCTTATTTTTTTCTGATATCTCTATTTTTTCACGGACAAAGATATGTAATAACGTCATAAACCTTTCATTCGTTAAGGACATGATAAGGAGTGTATGAACTGGACCTTCATGTGCCTCTTATTTCATCTTTTGGATTCAGGTAGCCATGGAGAGGTACCATACAAAGTTGCTTTTCTGGCTCTGTTTTGTCATCTGCATGAGGCCTGTAACGTAAAGAGATGCTTATGTAAGATCTAACTGCAGCAGAAGGTTTGTAGATAATTGCAATACAAAATTGGGACCAACCGAAGTATCCAACTAAAGTCCCAGTGGCTCACCGAGGATTAAATGAATGCCTTCGTTTTGCCCCCTTCATATTAAGTTTTTTGAACATGCGGTTCGGTCCTTCTGATTAATTTTTTCACTTTGCTCTGCGTTAAGCTTTTGCCTGGTTCTGGGCAGCTCCTTCATTTAACCTTGTTTTGTTGCTTTTATGATTTCTCTTTACAGGTTAGAGATACTTAGGCCTGTGACGTTTTAATTATGTACGTCGGGACATGGTATTGGCGGCATACAGACGCAATTATGTGAGTGTTTATCTGTAGTTCTTATGAATGATTTGTGAACATCTTGTAGGATATGGATTGATGTTTGTGTTATTGCATGCACTAGGCACTTTATGTAAATATATGCAGATGTTAGCCCGTGTGACGAATATCCCCTTGTTTGGTATACTACATATGATACTACTCTCTGCCACTTTAATTGTATACGGCTGCTGATACGCTTTGGCTATCTTAAGCTAGGTAATTAGCTTTTATTCACCAACCTGTTTTTTAGTGTTTTTTATCATGGAAAATTAATAAAGATGATATATACATTTGTACTACACTTAGTGTTTGCCTTTTTTGGAGTTTGTAGATCATTAATCTAGGTGTCAGGAAAGGAGATTCAGCCCTTGAAAGAAGTAGGCATGAAAGCATGTCCACGTGTGTGCAGAGACCAGCTCAGTCACAGTCAAAATACCAATACAGCCAGAGTGGAAAATCAGAGTAACGAGAGGATAAGCTACAGCCTTATGATCCTGGTGCAACTTCTGGAAAGCAGACCCAAGGTGGTGATTATACTTACCTGATCCCCACTGCTGGGTTCTGACTCCATCGATGCACTGCTGGCTTTGAATGTTCTAGTCATCTGAAACATAGAAACATAGAATGTGTCGGCAGATAAGAGCCATTTGGCCCATCTAGTCTGCCCAATATATATAATATCCCGGTGATGTCATTGAAGGTTTCTTCCTCCACCCAGCCACGTACAACACCAAGGGTCCCCGAAAGGTGAATTGAATTGATTTTTCAAACGGGGAGATGGTTAAAAAAATGCTGTTTTCCTCCCATTTGTTTTAATCCACGGTCAATGCGTCTGCACCGTGCAATTTACTGTCACACCCGAGTGGTGTCTTAACTAGTACTATTCCTATCAGTTTAATCCCTGTTACGTCCCATATCAGGGATTGCCTTTTTTGAAAAAAAATTTTGTCCGGGTACCTTCCACTGTGGTGTCCCAATAGCGACAAATGTTTTGAAGGCCTCAGACTCCACCAGCTGGTATGGTAAAAGCTGGCGGGCTAAGAGTTCCGTCAAGCCAGCTGTCAGATGCCGAGCAAGGGGGTGACTCTGTGACATTGGCTTCTTACGCTCAAACATGTCCTTGACAGACACCTGACTCTGGGCAGATGAGATGGAACTGCTGAAGGTGAGAGATGGAGTGGCGGGTGGTTGAGAGGGGGCAGGGAGGACAGCAGTGGTTGACGTGGCTGAAGATGCTGGACCAGGAGGAGCATGGTGGCTTTGAGTTTGTGTGCTGCTTGTACGCATGTGTTGATCCCATAGGCATTTGTGATGTGAGATCATGTGCCTTCGCAAAGCAGTTGTACCAAGGTGGGTGTTGGACTTCCCACGACTCAGTTTCTTTTGGCACAGGTTGCAAATGGCATCGCTGTTATCAGAGGCAGACACACAAAAAAAATGCCACACTGCTGAGCTTTGCAATGACGGCATTCTGGTGGTGGCAACAGCATGCGTTGACTGGCGTGCTGTCTGGCTGACTCCGGGTGCCGATACATGCTGTCTGACTGTGCCATTAACTCCTTGCGACGACCTCCCCCTGCTTCCAACTTGTCTCCTCATTCTCTCTGTCTCCCCTTCTGAACTTTCCGCCTTTTCTTCTCTTCGAGCAGTCACCCACGTGGCATCCGTGGACACATCGTCATCATCAACCGCTTCACTTGTATCTGACACCTCAGCAAAGGAAGCAGCAGCAGGTACAACATTATCATCATCACACTGTACGTCCATGTGTGTAATCCTGCCTGACTGAGACATATCCCTGTAATCTACATCATTTGGCAATAATGGTTGCGCATCACTAATTGCATACAACTGATGTGTAAATAACTCCTCTGACGGATCAAGTGAATCGGCTGTGGTGGTTGTGGTGGTAGTGGTGGTGGTGGAGGCGGGCGGGAGCGTGGTAACTTGAGAGCAGGTGATCGAAGCTGAGCTGGAGGAGGATGGTGCGTCAAGGTTCTTAGCAGAAGCTGTTGAAGATTGGGTGTCCTGTCTAAGCCAGTCAACTACGTCCTCTGAATTTTTCAGGTTCAGGGTACGTGGCCTCTGAACACTGGGCATTATTCCAGGGCCAGTGGAAATCACAGCACCATGACCACGACGGCCCCTGCGGGGTGGCCTGCCTCTGCCTCTGTCATTTTTTTTAGATAAGTGGTACTACGCGTGCTAGGTACTGTGCCACCCGGTATCAGTGGTGGGCACTGGCAGTGGGCACACTACAGTCTGTGGAAGTGGGCCTGACACACACTGGCAGCAGGCAAGCAACTGAAATTAGACTAATGTGTAAAAATTAAATGCTTTATTTATCGGCAAGCTACTGTGTCACCAGGTATGAGAGGTGGTGGGCACTGGCAGTGGGCACACTACAGTCTGTGGAAGTCGGCCTGACACACACTGGCAGCAGGCAAGCAACTGTAATTAGACTAAAGTGTAAAAATGAAATGCCTTATTTATCGGCAAGCTACTGTGCCACCCGGTATGAGTGGTGGTGGGCACTGGCAGTGGGCACACTACAGTCTGTGGAAGTCAGCCTGACACACACTGGCAGCAGGCAAGCAACTGAAATTAGACTAAAGTGTAAAAATTAAATGCCTGTGCCACCCGGTATGAGTGGTGGTGGGCACTGGCAGTGGGCACACTACAGTCTGTGGAAGTCGGCCTGACACACACTGGCAGCAGGCAAGCAACTGTAATTAGACTAAAGTGTAAAAATGAAATGCCTTATTTATCGGCAAGCTACTGTGCCACCCGGTATGAGTGGTGGTGGGCACTGGCAGTGGGCATACTACAGTCCGTGGAAGTGGGCCTGACACACACTGGCAGCAGGCAAGCAACTGAAATTAGACTAAAGTGTAAAAATGGAATGCCTTATTTATCGGCAAGCTACTGTGCCAAACGGTATGAGTCGTGGTGGGCACTGGCAGTGGGCACACTACAGTCTGTGGAAGTCGGCCTTACACACACTGGCAGCAGGCAAGCAACTGAAATTAGACTAAAGTGTAAAAATTAAATGCCTTATTTATCGGCAAGCTACTGTGCCACCCGGTATGAGTGGTGGTGGGCACTGGCAGTGGGCACACTACAGTCTGTGGAAGTCATCCTGACACACACTGGCAGCAGGCAAGCAACTGAAATTAGACTAAAGTGTAAAAATTAAATGCCTGTGCCACCCGGTATGAGTGGTGGTGGGCACTGGCAGTGGGCACACTACAGTCTGTGGAAGTCGGCCTGACACACACTGGCAGCAGGCAAGCAACTGTAATTAGACTAAAGTCTAAAAATGAAATGCCTTATTTATCGGCAAGCTACTGTGCCACCCGGTATGAGTGGTGGTGGGCACTGGCAGTGGGCATACTACAGTCCGTGGAAGTGGGCCTGACACACACTGGCAGCAGGCAAGCAACTGAAATTAGACTAAAGTGTAAAATGAAATGCCTTATTTATCGGCAAGCTACTGTGCCACCCGGTATGAGTGGTGGTGGGCACTGGCAGTGGGCACACTACAGTCTGTGGAAGTCAGCCTGACACACACTGGCAGCAGGCAAGCAACTGAAATTAGACTAAAGTGTAAAATTAAATGCCTGTGCCACCCGGTATGAGTGGTGGTGGGCACTGGCAGTGGGCACACTACAGTCTGTGGAAGTCGGTCTGACACACACTGGCAGCAGGCAAGCAACTGAAATTAGACTAAAGTGTAAAAATTAAATGCCTTATTTATCGGCAAGCTACTGTGCCACCCGGTATGAGTGGTGGTGGGCACTGGCAGTGGGCACACTACAGTCTGTGGAAGTCGGCCTGACACACACTGGCAGCAGGCAAGCAACTGTAATTAGACTAAAGTCTAAAAATGAAATGCCTTATTTATCGGCAAGCTACTGTGCCACCCGGTATGAGTGGTGGTGGGCACTGGCAGTGGGCATACTACAGTCCGTGGAAGTGGGCCTGACACACACTGGCAGCAGGCAAGCAACTGAAATTAGACTAAAGTGTAAAAATGAAATGCCTTATTTATCGGCAAGCTACTGTGCCACCCGGTATGAGTGGTGGTGGGCACTGGCAGTGGGCACACTACAGTCTGTGGAAGTCGGCCTGACACACACTGGCAGCAGGCAAGCAACTGAAATTAGACTAAAGTGTAAAAATTAAATGCCTGTGCCACCCGGTATGAGTGGTGGTGGGCACTGGCAGTGGGCACACTACAGTCAGTGGAAGTCAGCCTGACACACACTGGCAGGCAACTAACCTTAGATTAAAGGGAAAAAATTAAATGCCTTTGTTTGATGCAAAGTCCTGTGCCATACGGTGTGAGTGGTGGGCACTGGCAGTGGGCACTTTTTAGTCTGTGGGCCTGCAGTTCCTCACACACAGGCAGGCCAGGCAACTGCAATATATATATATATGGAGAAAAAAAAAAAAAAAAGCAGACTAATGTAGCAGCCCTAAAAAGGGCTTTTTGGGGTGCTGTGACACTGTCCTTACAGCAGAGATCAGATGAGTCTTTCAGGACTGGAGTGGACACTGAATACACTAGCCTAGCTATCGATTTCCCTATTAAATCAGCAGCAACTACACTCTCCCTCCTCTCACTAAGACTGCAGCTTCAGAATGAATCTAAAATGGATGCTGTCCAGGAGATGGGAGGGTCTGGGAGGGAGTGTATGCTGCTGATTGGCTGGAATGTGTCTGCTGACTGTGAGGTACAGGGTCAAAGTTTGCTCAATGATGATGTATAGGGGGCGGACCGAACATCGCATATGTTCGCCTGACAGGGCAAACGCGAACAAGCTATGTTCGCCGGGAACTGTTCGCCGGCGGATAGTTCGGGCCATCTCTAATGAGTGGCAGAGGTTATATTCAAATTTGCGATATTTCATGAATATTTGGGCGAATATTCATCATATATTCGCAAATTCGAGATTATTTTCTTGATTGCGAAAAATCGTCAATGTAATATTCGGGTAATGCACGTGAAATACAGGCGTGGGTCACTTTTGTTACATTTTCCAAGCTGCTAGAAATTTTCTGAGACTGAAGAAAGTGGTTGGCATGGCAGAACATTAAAAATGGCTTTATATGCAGTTAGAGCGCTCCAATATATTTGCAACTGCGCTAATCGGCACTAATGATGCAAATTGTATGGCGCAATACGTGACACTTTACATTTTAGCAGGTCTGCACGTATGTATGGACAGCAGAACTATTACACTACCTTAATCCCTGCACTGAAACCTATCAGCTACACTATTTCACTATCTAACCTACACTGACTATCTCCCACTAACTATCTGTATTTTATATATAAGCTAACTAACTAACTAACTAACTAACTAATATAATATGGAAAGCACAGAGCACAGCAATGACACTGCTGTCTCTCTCAGAACTTTAAAAAAAACTATAGAAAATGGCTGCTGGGAGTTTCTTATATAGTAAGGGGTAGGCAACTTTCCTTTTGGTTGCTAGGCCTGTTGCTAAGTTCAGACAAAGACATTGCAGCCTTCTCATTGGGCCACAAGCAAGAGGGAAGTTAATGATGAAAATCAAATCTACTGACACTCTTAGCGCCTCTTAAATTTGGTGCATCTTTCTCCAGCAAACATTTTACTAAAACTGGTGCATGAAAACCTAATATTTAGATCTTTAGTAGATCCCCTGAGTGCTTCACCTACAGTTGTTGCCTGCCCAAAAACAGCAACACAAAACTGCAGCAGTTCACTATAAGAGACCTAAGTTTGTGTGATCACGTGTGTTTTTTTTTTGTTTTGTTTTTTTCATAACTATTGAAGGGGATTAAAAAACTGAGCATGTTTTATTTAAAAAAAAGAAGTCCCAGACAGAATAAAATGGCACAATTTAGAGACGAAAAAACAGAAAATACCACTGGGCAAAAAGAACACAACAAAAAACATTTATCTGCCCTGATGTTTGAGCTAACATCTGGAGCCAAAAACGGCACCAAAAATGGCAAGTGCAAAAAATGTCACTGCAAAAACGCCACAAAATACCAAGTGTGTTTATAATCTAAGGCTGCTGTCACACACCTTACAAAATAAAGATAGCAACCAATCAGACCCAGTTTACAGGACAGGAGAAGTGGTACTGTGCAGTGTCCATATATACAGAATAAGAGCAGATACTGAGGATTACACCCAGTATACAGGAGAAGTTGTACTGTGCAGTGTACATATATACAGAATAAGAGCAGATACTGAGGATTACACCCAGTATACAGGACAGGAGAAGTGGTACAGTGCAGTGTGTATATACAGAATAAGAGCAGATACTGAGGATTACACCCAGTATACAGGAGAAGTGGTACTGTGCAGTGTGTATATATACAGAATAAGAGCAGATACTGAGGATTACACCCGGTGTACAGGACAGGAGAAGTGGTACTGTGCAGTGTCCATATATACAGAATAAGAGCAGATACTGAGGATTACACCCAGTATACAGGACAGGAGAAGTGGTACTGTGCAGTGTATATATATACAGAATAAGAGCAGATACTGAGGATTACACCCGGTATACAGGACAGGAGAAGTGGTACTGTGCAGTGTATATATACAGAATAAGGGCAGATACTGAGGATTACACCCAGTATACAGGACAGGAGAAGTGGTACTGTGCAGTGTATATATATACAGAATTAGAGCAGATACTGAGGATTACACCCAGTATACAGGAGAAGTGGTACTGTGCAGTGTATATATACAGAATAAGAGCAGATACTGAGGATTACACCCAGTATACAGGAGAAGTGGTACTGTGCAGTATATCTATATACAGAATAAGAGCAGATACTGAGGATTACACCCAGTATACATGACAGGAGAAGTGGTACTGTGCAGTATATATATATATATACAGAATAAGAGCAGATACTGAGGATTACACCCGGTATACAGGACAGGAGAAGTGGTACTGTGCAGTGTAAATATACAGAATAAGAGCAGATACTGAGGATTACACCCAGTATACAGGACAGGAGAAGTGGTACTGTGCAGTGTAAATATACAGAATAAGAGCAGATACTGAGGATTACACCCAGTATACAGGACAGGAGAAGTGGTACTGTGCAGTGTATATATATATATATATATACAGAATAAGAGCAGATACTGAGGATTACACCCAGTATACAGGACAGGAGAAGTGGTACTGTGCAGTGTCCATATATACAGAATAAGAGCAGATACTGAGGATTACACCCAGTATACTGGACAGGAGAAGTGGTACTGTGCAGTGTCCATATATACAGAATAAGAGCAGATACTGAGGATTACACCCAGTATACAGGACAGGAGAAGTGGTACTGTGCAGTGTCCATATATACAGAATAAGAGCAGATACTGAGGATTACACCCAGTATACAGGACAGGAGAAGTGGTACTGTGCGGTGTATATATATACAGAATAAGAGCAGATACTGAGGATTACATCCAGTATACAGGACAGGAGAAGTGGTACTGTGCAGTGTATATATATACAGAATAAAAGCAGATACTGAGGATTACACCCATTATACAGGACAGGAGAAGTGGTACTGTGCAGTGTATATATATACAGAATAAGAGCAGATACTGAGGATTACACCCATTATACAGAAGAAGTAGTACTGTGCAGTGTATATATATATATATATACAGAATAAGAGCAGATACTGAGGATTACACCCGGTATACAGGACAGGAGAAGTGGTACTGTGCAGTGTGTATATATACAGAATAAGAGCAGATACTGAGGATTACACCCGGTATACAGGACAGGAGAAGTGGTACTGTGCAGTGTATATATACAGAATAAGAGCAGATACTGAGGATTACACCCGGTATACAGGACAGGAGAAGTGGTACTGTACAGTGTCCATATATACAGAATAAGAGCAGATACTGAGGAACTCTTTATTAATTTTATACAAAAATACAAAAACTTTGCCATAAAAATTTTCAAACAAGATATAAAACAATGAATAAAGTATATACACTCACCCTACTGGCCCAGCTACACGCAGACTCTCATTCATACCTACTACAAAAGAGAAAATGAAACCTAGCCGAACCTAGACATCCGATCCGGCTGAACCCCGACTATATACAAATTGTTTCTAACAGAAAATAAATGACAACTTGTCACAATAAATAATAATAAACACAAATTAAATAATCATAATATAACAATACATTTTTTTCAATTTAATTT
>CM065590.1:11235607-11332226 GCA_033119425.1 Bufotes viridis
TAGATCATGCGACATGCACAAATCACAAGTCCCATAGCTCCTTAATCCTACCGTTACATTGTCCCAAAGGCCTCTTACCCTGTGCGGCACACATCTATGCCTAGGGGTTGTCGTTTTGTTGCATTTACAATTTTTTTCCCGAAATCTCAACAAAACCATGATGTAATGTAATCTCTATGTGCATAGATGTCTGTTGGCCTGTGCAAGAGTACAGGGCTGGAAGCTAAAGTACTGCCCCCCTGCAGTCCTCGCACAGCGCCTCCAGAGCCCACTGCCTCACATTGCCTCATTATGGATATGGCCCTGGAAGGGAGAATGAAACACAATGCACACAGAAGAATATCCGTATTGTGCTGATGCATTGATTGCAGACAGAAAGACGGACATCGCCATGTGCATGAGGCCTTAGCTGTGACATCATTTCATTTGTAATAACCTCATTAGTGCATGTGTCACGTTAGTCTATGTTTATTCCCTTTTCAAATTTGAATTGGACCATAGCCACTCAGTTTACCACCGGAGGCTAAACCAGTGTCCATGTAGGTTCTAATTAAATACTCTATTTCATACCGTAACATCTAGTAAGAACATTCATACGACAAACAAACAAACTAAAATCTTAAAATTCCCATCATGTAGCATTTTTCATGTGGACATGGACTTGTTCCATGGGATTGGTACTGTTGTATTTTATCTAAAGGCTGAGCTGAGATAGGTAAGTATTGCAGATAAAATCTTTAAGTCTAGACGTGACTTACACATCAGATCTGGACTTGCCCTGCTGACTGCACCTCCAGAAAAGTCTCTCTCTCGGTCACCCCGATCTCCATGTCAATGCTGCTGACATCTGAGAAGAACAGCTGGAAGCACATTCAGGAGTTGAAGCGTTGGCCTTTATATAATGTTATGTCACCGGGAGAGGAGAACTCCCTCCAGGATAACAGCTGTCATCCAGAGTCCCTCAAGGACGTCTAAACGACAGAAAAAGAAGTTCTCTAATCAAACTTGTCTATTCCCTGAAAACAAGTCAGAGCTGATGAAACCTATGGTGATGTAGAGAAGGCAAGCATTCCGGGCTATAGACCACAGGGACCTAATCCATGGAAATCATCATTATCTAATATGTGTAGTCATTCATTACATGACACAATTGTACATTATTATGGGAGCCGCCGTCTCTACCCTGCCAATATATTTAGAGATTTACTTTACGTTGTCCACATGACCATTACAAGTCTATAATGGTCCCATGAATGTTGAGGGCATGCTCTTTAACTGGTCAAGCAAATTGAGGAGGGGGAGGTATGGCCTATTGATTTGTATGGATTAATGTAGTGGGCATGCTAGGTGACCTGTGCAGGGAAGGAGAGTAGGAGAGCTGACCCATCATCTATTGACTTCTGTAGAAGATATTGGTGAGCATGCTCTGAGATATGAACAGTGGTCATTGTGCTAGGATCAGTAGGTAAACTGTGTCCCTAGCCTATGATCATTGGTTGATCCTGTGTTATCTGCCTTGAGGTGTTACCCTTACTGTGGAAACTGGAAAGTGAGATGAAATTTAAGGAATGGATATGCCTTGGTCCATCAGCTCAGCCTTCTTTCCTAAAAATAAGTGGACATATTGTAATTAAAGAGGAGTGAATCAAAGTGGAATTCGTTTAGAATTTCTGGAAAAATCCGCTTTGTAACGAATGCAAATTTCCTTGCGCTTCATGGTAGCGAATCACAATTTTCCTAAAATGGTGGCTACACGTGTGAAGACTGTGGACATGGGGCAAGGGACTCTGGGGAGGTGGGATCGCCCAGATTGACAAACCTGCATGCAGCCAATCAGCAGCCAGCCAGCCCTGTGATGTCACAGCCCTCTAAATACGGCGGTCATCGATTTATAAGTGCAGGGAAAGGATAGGGAGGAATCATTTCACAGCATTTTAGTGCAGGGAGAGACGTCAGAAAGCGCTAGGGACAGTGATAGGAAAGTGATTTACAAGTGCAGGGAAAGATTATTTGGGGATCCAACTAGTCATTAGACAGCTCTGTCATTCCAGCTTTTTGTTATTGGGCTGCAAGTGTTGAAAAGACTTTAGTGGCTTATATCTTAGTATCCTATTCAGTACTACAAGAAAAATATATACGCATTGCACTGGTGCAGTTATTTATGGTGAAAGAGTTAAGGGGTGTATTTCAGTCCAACAAGAAAAATGTATTCTCTGGTCACTTCCTCAGTTATTTCTGTTGAAAGCAGGGGCATATTTTAGTATTGATCGAGCACCAAAGTGCTTGGGCCAAACACTTTGGGATGCTCGGGTTCTCTACAGAGCTCCTGAGCACGATGGAAGTCAGAGGGAGAACCCAAGCAGTAAACCAGGCTCTGAAGTGGGGAGGGTTTCTGGGGAGGGTTTGATGGAAACACCACTGAAATGGTTCGGGAACAGCATGGGAATGATGTTGTCCGAGTAGTACGCCATTTTTACAGACTGACAATAATACGCACAAAACCAAGTATAAATTTGATTTTAGAGGATAAATTGTTAGGAAACATTCTTTCCCGTATATTTACTTCTATATAAAGTGCAAGTGCTGCCAAAAGTTACAAGGAAGAGGCACTCACTGAAAAATTAGGGGTGATGGTCTGCTGCTGAGCTGACCCTCTTAAACATTAGTGGTGAGTTCCTACTGCTGATCTGACCCTCTAAAACATTAGGAGCAAGGGCCTGCTGGTGACCCTTTAAAACATTATGGGCGAGTGCCTGCTGCTGATCTGACCATCTAGAAAATTAGAGGTGAGGGTCTGCTGCTGAGCTGACCCTCTAAAACATTAGGAGTGAGGTTATGCTGCTGAGCTGACCCTCTAAAACATTAGGAGCAAAGGTTTGCTGATGTCCCTTTAAAACATTAGGTCGAGGGCCTGCTGCTGATCTGACCATCTAATACATTAGGGGTGAGGGTCTGCTGCTGATCTGACCAGCCAGACTAGCACCTCCAAGATGTAGAGCGCCAGTTTGTGGCATGTGTCCAACTTGGACACCCAATAGTTTTAAGGCACAGAGGGATCACTGAGGATGCTGACACGGTCTGCTATGTACTCCATCACTATCTTCCAAAATTTTACCCTCCTTGTGACACTAGGCCGAGCATCAGGATGAGTGTGCTGGAGAGGTGTCATGAAACTGTCCCATGCCTTGGAGAGTGCTGCCCTGCCTCTGTTGGAACTCCTGTGTGTTCCCCTCGTCTCCCCTCCTCAGTTGCCCAAGGAACTACGTTCTCTACCAACAGCGTTGTCAGCTGGAAATTTTTGGAGCAATTTTTCCACAAGGACCTTCTGGTATTGCACCATTTTGCTAGTCCTCTTGACCACATGAATAAGAGATGATAAGTTCTCTTTGTAGTGGGGGTCCAGAAGGGTGAACAACCAGTAATCGGTGTTGGCCAAAATGCATATAACGCGAGGGTCACGGGAGAGGCAGCATAACATAAAGTCAGCCATGTGTGCCATAGTCCCAATAGACAAGACTTCACTGTCCTTATCAGGAGGATGACTCTCAATTTCCTCATCCTCTTCCTCCTCTATGAGGGTGGTCTGTCTATCACCCTATGTACTGTCTTCCCCCATTTCCACCTCTTCCACATGCAATGCCCCGCCTTCATTGTGAGCAGCGAGCGTTTCCATAGACACAGAAGTGGGATGGTTATGCTGATAATAGCGGCATTGCCGCTAACCATCTGTGTTGATTCCTAAAAGTTGAGTAAAAATCTCACAGAGGTCAGAAATCCAAGCCCACTCATCGAATTGAAGAGTGGAAGGTGACGGGAAAGGTGACAACCATGTTGCAGCTGGAATTCCACTACTGCCCTCTGCTGCTCACAAATCCTGGCCAACATGTGGAACGTGGAGTTCCAGGGCGTGCTCAAGTCGCAAAAAAGTTGATAAGCTGGCAATTGCAAGCATTGCTGTAGCGTTTCTAGACCGGCGCCAGCTGTAGATGACTTACAGAAATGGGCACACACTCGGCAGATCTTCACCAGTAGCTCAGGCAAATTGGGGTAGGTTTTGAGAAACCTCTGAACCACTAAGTTGAACATCTGGGCTAGGCATGGTATGTGTGAGAGCTTGTCGAGATCCAAAGCCTCCACCAAGTTATGGCCATTATCCTTGGCGTCGGTAGCACCTGTGCCATTCCAGGGTATGACTCTTTTCCAGCATCTACAACGTTCACCCAGTGTGCAGTCAGGGAAATGTAGCGTCTAGTGTTGAGCAAGCTTGCCGGGCCGAACTGGTGTTTGACTTGAGCATTACGATGCTAGTTACATTGTGGTGTTTGGCCGAATACAGTGTGTGCTCGAGCGCGATGCTCGAGTCAGTTATTTAAATCCAATTTAGCCTCTATTTCTAAAAAGTTTCTGCTAGGATTTGAACTCGTAGCCTTTGTGGGGAGTTGCTCTGGTAGACAGTGGTGCGGGTGCAGTATAGAGGCAAAGAGAGTCCAGGTAGTGCAGCAAACAGAGTTTTATTTCACACTTGCACAAACAAAACTCAAAACAGTCACTTAGTGTTACTTCACACACATAGCAAAAACTTGAGGCAAAACAAAAGTCCAAGACTGAATCAAATTCACCTGTGTGGTTTAGGTGCGTGTTCACACCCGGCTGTCAGCCCAGCCGCAGGAAAGTCCAAACTCAGGCTTCCAGGCAGACTGCACGCCTCTTTGTAAGCTCTTGCTTCCAGCCCTGAGAGCTCCACGGAACACCAGCAGTTTCCAGGTTAAATCACCTCAAATCCTAGGTGTCAGTTCACACCTGGCTGAATGCTCAGCAACACAAAAAAGTCCACTGACCGTCTTTACATGGCCTGTTCTCCTGACACACTGGTCTCAGCTTTTCAGCCCAGCACAGGGCTCAGATCCCACACACAGAGAGAGTTTGCATAAACCCAGCTGTCCTTTAAAGGCAGCTAGGTATTAACCCAAAAAAACCCGGACCGGCACCTAAAATCCGGTCCAGTATTTGCCCTTACCTGGCTGCAATCAACCCAGCAGCACAGGCTGAGAGGAAAATACCTGCTTTTTACCACCAAACCTCTCACTGTGTCACATACCCCCCCCCCCCCCTTTGTTCAACCCTGAGGGGGTGAACACACGCCAGACAGTATACCCAGAACCGGGCACCCGCATTTCCCCGTAACTGCCCTGCTCTGTGTTCTACTGAAAATCTAAAGTTCTGAAGTCACCCGAACCCTCTGGTGACCCAGGACTTTCCTTCTTTGTCCAGGTGGTGACAGGCTGCGGCGAACCCCATATCACTCCTTCAGAGATGGCTTGTCGCCGAGCCACGGGCACCTGGTACGGCTTTAACCAGACTTTTGCCTGGGGCTCAGTGACAATATCACGGCGAGTTATGGAAGGGCATTCAAGGGAAATCACAGAACACCTATGTGTTCCGACTAACAAACTCCTTGGCTCTCTGAGTCTGTTCAGTGGAAAGGCTGCCAGTAATTTTATCTGTGGCAGCCGCTTCCCTGTTAGCAGACAGAGGGACCGGAATCTCTTTCCCTAGATAAACCGGCCGCGGGTTGTTCTCAATACAAGTCTCTCTAACCTTCCAAGGTTTCCGTAAATTTACATGGTAGACCGGCTCCAGCTTTTGCAGTCCTGGCTGGTGTACCTTGTAATTTGGGTCTCCAACTTTCTGTGCTATTTTATAGGTCCCCTTCCCCCTAGTGCTGTCCTTACTGTCCACAGGTGGCCCAACAACCAAAACCGGGTCCCTTTGGCTACGGACCCCAGACACTCGATTGCAGGTCCGGCTTTGGCCTTGCTGAGCCACCTTCCTATGTTTTCTACCTATCCTATTTAGGGGGACTGTCTTCCCCTCACCCACCGGACCTACTGTGGGTCCCTCTGCCTTGGGTTTCTGGGGTTCTAACACCTCACCTGGGCTAGGCCTCACTACTGGAAGTTTTCCTACCTGTCTGGGAACTGGATGTACAATGGCCGGCCACAGGGCTGGGAACAATGGAAAGTCTCTTCCTATTATCACATCATAGGGCATACTCATGGTTACAGCCACCTCATGGACCTGCCTGCCGACACACGTGCTTACAGACAACAGAGCAGTGGGGTATTCTTTTAAATCTCCATGAATGCTGAAAACCCTGACTCTCCGGCCTGTAAACTCTGTGGGTCGCACCAGGGAAGCCCTCACCAGGGTCACCTGACTCCCCGAATCCAGCAGAGCTGCCACTGGAGTGTCTCCCACCTCCACCCGACACAAATGTTCATCATGGTTAACCTCTGACACATCGACCCTTCTGGCATACAATGACTGTCGATACCCAAAGTTCACATCCATGGGCTCACCCAGGAGGGAACAGTTGGCCCGTACATGGCCAGGCTCATGGCACCGCCAGCAGATTATAGAGTCCCGATCCCCAAAGGGCACATCCCGTGCGGTCTTTCTCAGCTCAGGCCGCAGGGTCTGGGGAGGGGATTTTCTGGGTTTTATTACTCCCTTCCCCAGAGTTCCCCCCTCAAGTTCCTCAGTAGACCCATAACGTTCGACCAGGTCCACCATCTCCAGGGCACTAGTAGGAGATGTCTGACCAACCCAGCGCTGGAGGGGTAGTGGCAATGCCCTCCAGAACTTGTCAGCTACAATACGGTCCAGCATAGCAGTGGGACTAAGTACGTCAGGCGGTAGCCATTTTTGTAAGGGTTTTAGCAAATTGTAATACTGGGGTCGTGCTGGCTCAGCTGGGTTAAACTCCCACTGATGTACCCGCTGGGCCCTGACCAACACATTCACCCCCAGTCTCGCCAGGATCTCACCCTTGACCACAGAGTAGTCTGCGGCTTGGTCGTCCGGTAAATCAAAGTAAACCTGTTGGGGTCCTGACGCCAGAAACGGAGCGACGACCTCTGCTCACTGGTCTCGGGGTAGTCTCTCTCTCACGGCCACCTTTTCGAACATCGCCAAGTAGGTTTCAACATCATCTGTCGGTGTCATCTTGGGAACGGCCATGCGGACTGCTTTCCGGGCATCGTGCACTCCCTGAGGCATCCCTGACTTTTCTAGCACCATTACGTGTTGCAGCAGCCGCTGGTTCGTGTCCTGCTGTCGCTGATTAGCCTCTAGCAGTTGTGCGACGGCCTCTTCATGTCTTTTTTGCTGTTGTGCGATGGTACGTGTTCACACCCGGCTGTCAGCCCAGCCGCAGGAAAGTCCAACCTCAGGCTTCCAGGCAGACTGCACGCCTCTTTGTAAGCTCTTGCTTCCAGCCCTGAGAGCTCCACAGAACACCAGCAGTTTCCAGGTTAAATCACCTCAAATCCTAGGTGTCAGTTCACACCTGGCTGAATGCTCAGCAACACAAAAAAGTCCACTGACCGTCTTTACATGGCCTGTTCTCCTGACACACAGGTCTCAGCTTTTCAGCCCAGCACAGGGCTCAGATCCCACACACAGAGAGAGAGTTTGCATAAACCCAGCTGTCCTTTAACCACATCAGCCCCCCTAGCTTAAACACCCTTAATGACCAGGCCACTTTTTACAATTCCGCACTACACTACTTTCACCGTTTATTGCTCCGTCATGCAACTTACCACCCAAATGAATTTTACCTCCTTTTCTTCTCACTAATAGAGCCTTCATTTGGTGGTATTTCATTGCTGCTGACATTTTTACTTTTTTGCTATTAATCAAAAATGACCGAAATTTTTGCAAAAAATGACATTTTTCACTTTCTGTTGTAAAATTTTTCAAAAAACTACATTTCTATATAAATTTTTCTCTAAATTTATTGTTCTACATGTCTTTGATAAAAAAATCCAATAAGTGTATATTTATTGGTTTGGGTAAAAGTTATAGCGTTTACAAACTATGGTGCAAAAAAGTGAATTTCGGCATTTTGAAGCAGCTCTGACTTTCTGAGCACCTGTCATGTTTCTTCAGGTGCTAGAATGCCAGGATAGTATAAATGCCCCCCAAATGACCCCATTTTAGAAAGAAGACACCCCAAAGTATTCACAGAGGGGCATGGTGAGTTCATGTATCATTTCATTTTTTTCACAAGTTAGCGGAAAATGACACTTTCTGAGAAAAAAAAAAAAAAGTTTCAATTTCTGATAACTTCTGGCAAAAAAAAAAAAAAATCTCAGACGGACTAACTATGCCCCTCAGTGAATACCTTGGGGTGTCTACTTTCCGAGCAGGGGTCATTTGTGGGGTTTGTTTACTGTTCTGGCATTTTGGGCGGGGCTAAATTGTGAGCCGCCATGTAAAACCTAAAGGTACTCGTTGGAATTTGGGCCCCTTTGCGCACTCAGGCTGCAAAAGTGTCACTCATGTGGTATCGCCGTACTCAGGAGAAGTAGGGCAATGTGTTTTGGGGTGTATTTTTACATACACCCATGTTGGGTGAGAGAAATATCTCTGTAAATTGTCAACTTTGTATAAAAATTTTTAAAAGTTGTCGTTTACAGAGATATTTCTCACACAAAGTATGGGTATATATAAAAATACACCCCAAAACACATTGCCCTACTTCTCCTGAGTACGGCGATACCACATGTGTGCCACTTTTGCAGCTAGGGTGCGCAAAGGCCCTAAAACCAATGAGTACCTTTAGGATTTCACAGGGCATTTTTACGCATTTGGATTCCAGACTTCTTCTCACGCTTTAGGGGCCTCTAAAATACCAGGACAGTATAAATACCCCACATGTGACCCCATTTTGGAAAGAAGACACCCCAAGGTATTCTGTGAGGGGTATGGTGAGTTCATGTAAAATTTTATTTCTTGTCACAAGTTAGTGGAATATGAGACTTTGTTAAAAAAAAAAAAAAAAAACAATTTCCGCTGACTTGTGCCAAAAATAAAAATTCTGTGAACTCGCCATGCCCTCACGGAATACCTTGGGGTGTCTTCTTTCCAAAATGGGGTCACATGTGGGGTATTTATACTCACCTGGCATTTTAGGGGCGCCTAAAGTGTGAGAATCCAAATGCATAAAAATGGCCTGTGAAATCCTAAAGGTACTTATTGGTTTTAGGGCCCCTTTGCGCATACAGGCTGCAAAAAGTGTCACCATGTGGTATCGCCGTACTCAGGAGAAGTAGGGCAAGTGGTTTGGGTGTATTTTACATATACCATGCTGCGTGTGAGAAATATCGCTGTAAACGACAACATTTTAAATTTTTTTATTCAAAGTTGTCAATTTACAGAGATATTTCTCTCACCCAGTATGGGTATATGTAAAAATACACCCCAAAACACATTGCCCTACTTCTCCTGAGTACGGCGATACCACATGTGTGACACTTTTTGCAGCCAAGATGCGCAAAGGGGCCCTAATTCCAATGAGTACCTTTAGGAGGGCATTTTTACGCATTTTCTTCTCACGCTTTAGGGCCTCTAAAATGCCAGGGCAGTATAAATACCCTGACATGTGACCCCATTTTGGAAGAAGACACCCCAAGGTATTCCATGAGGGGCATGGTGAGTTCATAGAAGATTTTTTTTTGGCACAAGTTAGTGGAAATTGATTTTTATTGTTTTTCTCACAAAGTCTCCCTTCCGCTAACTTTTGACAAAAGTTTAATTTTTCATGGACTCATTATGCCCTCAGCGAATACCTTGGGGTGTCTTCTTTCCAAAATGGGGTCACATGTGGGTATTTATACTGCCCTGGCATTTAGGGGCCCTAAGCGTGAGAAGAATGCGTAAAATGCCTTCCTAAAAGGTACTCGTTGAATTTGGGCCCTTTGCGCATCTGGCTGCAAAAGTGTCACTCATGTGGTATCGCTGCATCAGGAGAAGTAGGGCATGTGTTGGGGTGTATTTTACATATACCATGCTGGGTGAGAGAAATATCTCTGTAAATTGACAACTTTGAATAAAATTTTTTAAAAGTTGTCGTTTACAGCGATATTTCTCACACGCAGCATGGGTATATGTAAAAATACACCCCAAACCACATTGCCCTACTTCTCCTGAGTACGGCGATACCACATGAGTGACACTTTTTGCAGCCAAGATGCGCAAAGGGGCCCTAAAACCAATGAGTACCTTTAGGATTTCACAGGCCATTTTTACGCATTTGGATTCTCACGCTTTAGGACCCCTAAATGCCAGGGCAGTATAATACCCACATGTGACCCCATTGTGGAAAGAAGACACCCACAGGTATTCTGTGAGGGGTATGGCGAGTTCACAGAAAAAAAAAATTTGGCACAAGTTAGCGGAAATTGTTTTTTTTTTTTTTTTTTTTTTTACAGTCTCATATTCCACTAACTTGTGACAAAAATAAAATTTTGCATGAACTCACCATACCCCTCACGGAATACCTTGGGGTGTCTTCTTTCTAAAATGGGGTCACATGTGGGGTGTTTGTACTGCTCTGGCATTTTAGGGTCTCCGCAATCATTACACGTATGGCCAGCATTAGGAGTTTCTGCGATTCTCCGTATATTGAGCATACGGGTAATGAGATTTTTTTTTCCGTTCAGCCTCTGCTCTGAAAAAAAAAAATGAACGGCACAGATTTTTTCATTCGCATCGGTCAATGTGGATGAAAAAATCTCTGCCAAAATCAGTGACTGCGGTGCAGTGGGCTGGGCGCTAACTAACTGGTGGTGATAGGGGACCCTTATGCCCCATTCACACGTCCGCAATTCTGTTTGGGTCCGCAATTCCGTTCCGCATTCATTTCTATGGGGACAGACTTTGTCCCGCTCGGATCCGGAATTACGGATCCGCGCTTCCGGGTCTGCACTTCCGTTCTGCAAAATTATAGAACATGTCCTTTTCTTGTCCGCAATTGCCGGTGTCCGTGTTTTGAGGATCTGCGGATCGGATCCGCGGATCGGACCCGCGGATCCGTGAATCCACGGATCCGCAAAACACATATGGACGTCTGAATGGAGCCTTACAAGGGGTGTGATCAATGACAGGGGGGTGATCAGGGGGTCTAGATGGGGTGATCAAGGGGTTAATAGGTGAGGGGGTGGGGGGTTAGTGTAGTGTTTGGTGCAACTTTATTGTAGTTACCTGGTCCTCTGGTGGTCGATCCCAGTAAATGGGACCACCAGAGGACCAGGTAGCAGCTATATCAGACGCTGTTGATAAAACAGCGTCTGATATAGCAGTTTGATGCGATTTTATTCGCATCTACAGCCTGCCAGCGACGGATCATCGCTGGCAGGCTGTAGCCGAACTGCTGTGCCGCGCTTCCGCGCGCGCGTTCACAGGAAATCTCGCCTCTCGCGAGATGAGGCGCCGATGCATCGGAACAGAGCTACAGGGCCGCCCGCAGGACGCATCCCTGCGTTAGGCGGTCCTGTAGCGGTTAAAGGCAGCTAGGTATAATATTGGGGAGCACAGCGGCACAGTATTGGGGGTAGTAGGATGATTTGTCCAGAAGATGGGAGGATAATGGAAAAGTAGTAAACTACGTTTTTTTTTTGTCAAACTGCAGAGACGGAAATTGCGAAAAAATGGTGGTCTGGTCTGAAGCTCTGAAAGGAGAATGTCACGACCGCTATCCCAGCAGAAGTCGTGTCGCACCAGATGGAGGGGAATGGGGACCCTTATCTATGGATGGGAAATAGAACGGCCACCCCTGACAAACCCTAAGCTGGCAGCTGTCTGCCCTGATACCCTAGACGGGGTGTGAACCCGTGCGGCGAGCAGGATGCCTAAACCCTGAGTCACCCTAAGAAGATTAGACTGGGGAGAGGCAGATGGGAGCACTAGTCACCATCACTCATGTCTAGGAGAACAACAGGGGAAGACAGCAACAAACAAACAATCTCCAGCAGAGATAGACTTATCCAGTCACGAGCTGAGAAGATGATCCCAATAACGACAGTCCACGCCAGAAGTGCTCCAGAGCAATACCGTCAAACGATCTCCTTCAAAGGTCAGAATAGCACTGGAAGTAAGGACTATATCTGGCAATGACTGCAAGAGAAACTGAAACTAATATAGTAGCTGGGAGTGGCAGACAGCACTCACCTGAGAAGAATGCCTATAAACTCCCAGTCAGGACAAAAAGGTTCACAAGGCAAAACCCGGATGACATACCCTGAACCATGAAGCAAACTCACAAGCTATCGTGAGTAGCAAGTCGCTGCGACCTTCTCTTCCCAGACCTGTCTGGATCAGTCACAGTCGTGACAGTACCCCCCTTTCTACGAGGGGCCACCGGACCCTCAAGACCAGGCCTCTCCGGATGGGACCTATGAAATGCCCGAATGAGTCTGTCCGCCTTTATCTCTGATGCTGGCACCCACATTCTCTCTTCGGAACCATAACCTCTCCAGTGCACCAGGTACTGAAGAGAGAGGCGAACATATCGTGAATCAACAATCTTTTCTACCTGAAACTCAAGACTGCCATCAACAACCACCGGTAGAGGCGGTAGTGGCAATGGTTCAGGAGGTTCTACATATCTCTTAAGCAGAGATCTGTGGAAGACATTATGGATTCTTAGAGTCTGAGGTAGCTCCTGACGAAAAGCCACCGGGTTAATTATCTTAATTACCCTATAAGGACCAATAAATCTCGGACCTAATTTCCACAAGGGAAACTTCAACTTGATATTCACCAAGTCATTCACCCCAAGGTCCGGACCTTCAGAGCGCTTCTTATCAGCCACACGTTTGTATCTACCACCAATTCTCTTCAAACTTTCTTGCACACTCTGCCACACTAATGAAAGTGAAGACGCAAATCGTTCCTCCTCGGGAATCCCAGACGGCCCCCCCTCACTAAACGTACAAAACTCAGGATGGAAACCATACGCACCAAAAAATGGTGACTTATCGGTGGATTCTTGACGACGATTATTAATGGCAAACTCGGCTAACGATAAATAAGATGACCATTCCTCCTGATTTTCGGAAACAAAGCATCTCAAATATGTCTCTAGGTTTTGATTGGTACGTTCAGTCTGACCGTTGGACTGTGGATGGAAAGATGAAGAAAACGACAGATGAACCCCTAAACGAGAACAAAAAGCTTTCCAAAATTTAGAAACAAATTGGGTACCACGATCCGAAACTATATCGGAAGGGACCCGTGAAGCTTCACAATGTGGTCAATAAAAACCTGAGCTAGTGTGTTAGCATTAGGCAATGCGGTCAGAGCAATAAAGTGCACCATTTTACTGAATCTGTCAACAACTACAAGAATAACAGTCTTCCCCACTGATACTGGTAGATCCGTAATGAAATCCATTGATAGGTGCATCCAAGGCCTGTTGAGGATGGCCAGAGGTAAAAGACACCCTGCCGGACGAGTATGATCCACCTTAGAACGAGCACAGGTAGCAGATGCAGACACAAAATTCAACACCTCCTGGCGCCACTTAGGCCACCAGAACCGACGAGGCACAAATTCAGGGGTTGCCTTACTACCTGGGTGTCCTGCCAGTGTGGAGTTATGGTGTTCTTTTAGTATCTCCAGGCATAAATTTTCTGGCACAAACAGTTTACCCGAGGGGCAGGAGGCCGGGGCGTCCCCCTGAGCTTCCAACACCCTCCCCACTAAACCTGAGTGTAATGCAGAGACCACCACCCCCTTTTGCAAAATAGGCTCTGGAACATCATCATCACCCCCTCCAGGAAAACTTCGAGACAATGCATCCGCCTTAGTATTTTCTGCCCCCGGGCGATAGGTTATTACAAAATTAAACCTAGTAAAAAATAACGACCACCGAGCCTGTCTAGGGGTGAGCCGTTTAGCAGACTCCAGATATACTAAGTTTTTGTGATCAGTAATCACTGTGACGGGATGAACCGCCCCCTCCAAAAATTGACGACACTCTTTTAAGGCCAACTTAATAGCCAAAAGTTCCCTGTTGCCAATGTCATAGTTCCTTTCTGCAGTAGACAATTTCTTCGAAAAGAAAGCACACAGACGCCATTCACCAGGGGACGGGCCTTGAGATAGTACCGCTCCCACCCCCACCTCTGATGCGTCAACCTCTACAATAAAAGGAAGCGAGATATCTGGCTGTACGAGAATAGGAGCCGAGGTAAATCTCTCCTTCAGAGATGTAAAGGCAGTTTTGGCTGCATGTGACCATTTGGAAAAATCGGATCCCATTCGGGTCATGTCCGTCAGTGGTTTGACCACCAAGTAATAGTTCTTTATAAACTTTCTATAAAAATTGGCAAACCCCAGGAAGCGTTGCAATGCCTTCAGGTTCTTAGGCAGATCCCAGTCCATAATTGCCCGGACTTTCTCTGGATCCATGCGGAAACCTGAATCTGACAACACATACCCCAGAAATGGCAGTTCTTTTACGGCGAACACACATTTCTCTAATTTAGCAAACAATTTGTTGGCCCTTAATATCTGCAGCACTTGTCTCACATGGATTTTATGTGTATCCAGATGCGGAGAATAGACCAGGATGTCATCAAGATATATCACAACAAATCTCCCTATAAGGTGACTAAAAATATTGTTGACAAAATGTTGGAACACCGCAGGCACATTAGTAAGACCAAATGGCATGACCAGATTTTCATAATGCCCTTCCGGAGTATTAAAAGCCGTCTTCCACTCATCCCCCTCTTTGATGCGAACCAGGTTATAGGCTCCTCTGAGATCCATTTTGGAGAACCATTTAGCACTAGCAACCTGATTAAAGAGGTCGGGAATGAGAGGAAGAGGATAGGGATCACGGATAGTTATCCGGTTTAATTCCCGGAAATCCAGGCAAGGACGCAGGCCCCCATCTTTCTTTTTAACGAAAAAGAACCCTGCAGCCACGGGTGAAGAAGAGGGTCTGATGTGTCCCTTAGCCAAACTCTCCGAAATATAATCTTTCATAGCCTTCCTCTCCGGGCCGGAAAGATTGTATAACCGGGTTTTAGGTAGTTTTGCCCCAGGTAACAGTTAATCGGGCAATCATATGGACGATGAGGTGGTAACCCCTGACAACCCTTCTCAGAGAACACATCCATAAAATCCGACAGAAAGGCAGGTAGAGATGTTACAGAGAGTGTTGAGCACCTACTACTTAAGCAGTTGTCCTTACAATGTTCACTCCACTCCACAATCTCCCCGGCCTGCCAATCCACCACAGGATTGTGAGTCACCAGCCAGGGAAGCCCCAATACCATAGGAGCCGGAAGACCGTCCAGGACATAACATGAGATATGCTCTTTATGGAGGTCCCCTACCTGCAGATGGATATTATGGATGATCTGTGTTAACTCTCTCTGAGTAAGAGGGGAGGAGTCGATGGCAAAAACAGGAATAGTTCTGCGTACCGGTTCCGGAGTAAAACCCAGAGCCTGAGCAAACCGTGAATCCACCAAGTTGACCCCCGCCCCACTGTCCAAAAAGACGGAACAGATCTCAGTCTTATTGCCCGCCACAACAGTAGCGGACAACAAAAACTGAGACATGCGTATGGAGGAAACGAATACGCCCAGACTGTTATCCTCCGCACAGTCTGGGGACTTTAGTTTTCCGGCGGCTCCTTTGTTTGTGATCTCTTGGGTTCTGAGGGACCTTTACAAAATGCCCCCCCCCCACAACGAAAACAAACCTCTGACCTACGGCGGACCTTAGTAAGGATTCACCCGTCTAGTGGCACCCCCTATTTCCATTGGTTCGACTGGATCATAACAAACCGATCCCTGCCCTATAGAGGCCTCTGTAGAATTTAATAGTCTCTCCCTGAGTCGTCTGTCGATTCTTATGGACAGAGACATAGCAGGGTCAAGAGACCCTGGGACCTCGTATACCGCCAGCGCGTCTTTTAATTTTTCAGACAACCCCTGGCAGAACTGACTCCTAAGGGCCGAGTCGTTCCATAATGTATCAGTAGCCCACCTACGGAATTCGGAACAATATAGTTCAGCTGACCGGTTCTCTTGCCGAAGTCTACGTAGCTTAGACTCAGCCAGTGAGACCCTGTCCGGGTCATCATATACTAGGGCGTAACCTGAAGAACAATTTACAAGCTTCTCTGAAGGTTACAAATTGGTCTCTCCCTCCTGAGAACCTATCAGGTAAAGCCACTTTTGGCTCAGGAGTACCTTGGTTTCCCGTAGCAACAGTGGAAACCAAGGATTGCTGCTGCTGCTGCAGCACTGTTGCTTTTAATCCTGCCACTTCAAGGGATAACCCCTGTAATTGTTTCGCCAAAACCGTAACCGGATCCATAGTGGAACAGAAAAATACAAAGCAAAACAGCAGGCCAGATATACTGTCACGACCGCTATCCCAGCAGCAGTCGTGCAAGTGAAACTAATATAGTAGCTGGGAGTGGCAGACAGCACTCACCTGAGAAGAATGCCTACAAACTCCCAGTCAGGACAAAAAGGTTCACAAGGCAAAACCCGGATGACATACCCTGAACCACGGAGCAAACTCACAAGCTATCGCGAGTAGCAAGTCGCTGCGACCTTCTCCTCCCAGACCTGTCTGGATCAGTCACAGTCGTGACAGAGAAGAAGTGGTCAGAAAAAATCTACATCAAAGGAGACATCACTGGATATAAGAGATATGGGGCGCTTTATTTCTGTATGCTGCCATAGAGGGGGGAGAAATAATGTGACGTGAAGGGGGTGATGACATGACATGGAGGGGGGCCCTTATTGTTTTTCGCCACAGGGCCCCACTTCACCTAGAACCAGCCCTGCCTCTAACTTTGTCATTGGTTCCAATATGGACCATGACCGCTGGATCTTCTCCAGCCCCTCCCAGTAATCTGTCAACCCGATCCGCGATGTGTTGAACTCAAGCACCAGGAAGTCAACACTCCGTTTGACGATCCCAGACTTTGTGACAGATCGCTCTATCTGTTCCTCTAATAATGGAGTCTTCCACTACCAACACCTGTCTGGCCTGCCCTGCTCTCCTGGTCCCCTGCTTACTGAAGCTGACATTCCCCTGACTGGCAGAGGAAGTGTCCGGCTGCAGCAGTGCCATCCCTGAACTGACATCCCCCTCATCTGCCAACCTTGGAAACTTGTTTGGTTGTGTCAGATCAGGGCTAGCCTCCCTGGCACTCTTCCTTCTACCCTGCTTTCTAACTGTTATCCAGCTAATTACCTCACTCTCCTCAGCCTCCTCGCTACCACCCTCCCCCACATCTACCCCATAGAGTGCTTGCTCAGTGAGCAGCAAACTCTTTTCCAAATTGTTAATGCCTCTCAATGTCGAAACTCGCCCGGTTAGATACTCGATGTGCGATTATAAACGGGCAATTTGCTTACATTTTGAACAAAGATATGCACCCTCAAATGGCTGTTCCAGGACTGCATACATCAGACAAGATGTGCACTGGACGGCGCTGTCAATAATGGAACATGTACTAAATGGGGATTGTGCAAGAAAAGAGAAAAATACAATATAATGCAGTGATAAGCGTGCACCATCAGCAGCACGGCTACTTCCCATCCCTTACTGCTCACCTTGCACATATTAAATGGTATATATGCTTGCAAGTATGTCACACGTACATTAGCGCAGGTGCAAATAAAGTACATAGAATGTCACAGATATTTTTAGGATGCGCACATGTTAAACAGGAGATGCAGCACTCCACAAGTAATGTCGCTGTCACCACGGGCTAATAAAAAATTACACTGAATGAATGTCACTGATATTTAGGATGCACAAAGGTTATACAGTAGTGATGAGCGGCAGGGGCAATATTCTAATTTGGGATATTTCGCGAATATTTGGGCGAATATTTGCCATATATTCGCGATTTCACATACAATTCGCATAAAAATTCGCATAGACTGGAATTTTAAAAAAAAAGAATATTCGCGAATACGAATATATTTTGAGATATTCTAAATATTCGCAAATTCTCGAAGTGCTGATATTTGCGATTAAAATTCGCAATTTGAATATTCGTGATCAACACTATTATACAGGAGATATAGCGCAAGAAATGTAGCTGTCACCTCCGGCTAATAAAAAATTACACTGAATTAATGTCACTGATATTTAGGAAGTCTTGTATGCCGTCAACTCTGCTCCCCTTTTCAGCAAGGATGAGCTTATTGAGGACAGTCAGCAGCTACTGCCCAGCCAAGATCTGGAGGAGAGATACGCTGCTTCCTCCGGTAGGTGGGCAGGTAGTGACGATGAGAGTCACATGGGAGTCGGTGTTGCAAGCGGTCAGGCATTTGGCCCTGAGACTGGTAAGGGTGACATCAGTGACGTGCAGACAGTGACCGATGATGATGTAGCCGATCACACGTGGGAGCCGGGTGAAGAGGGGGCTTCATCATCAGGAGAAGAGGGTGGCAGTTTGCAAGTAAAGCAGCGGCTGAGCAGGCAGGGTGGTAGCATAGCCGTGAGTCAGCAAGGTGGCAGCAATATGAGGTCTGCTGCCAAATATGACCAGGGTAGACCATTTGCTACTCAGGAGCTTGCCTGTCTGGAAAAAACATAAAAGTGCAGGGGTACATGGGGCAGTGGTAGCAGGCAGTCAGCACACAGTGGTGGGGGTAAAATGCCATACTCAGAGGTGTGGCAATTTTTCATCAAGCCACCAGAGGATTTCAGCATGGCCATCTTCAGAATCTGTGGGCGGAAGGTGAAGTGTGGCCAGGGTGCCAATATTGGCACCATGACCCTGTGTCAACACACACAGCATCACCATGGGCTGGGAAAACCATCACGTGGGCTGGGAAAACCATGGTGCTAATATAGTACCAGCCCTACACACCTAAGTTGAACAGAAGTTTGGCCAGTCCTCGAGCCTGTCTGTGCCTGCTAAAGTTCATGGCAGTGCCAACGTGTGGAGCTGTAACTATCGTCAAGTTTACGGCCCAATGGTTAAATGTGGTTACTGCCCAGCCACACCAGCAACTTGGCCAGGTGACAGCACTGCTACCTCCACGGTCTTAAGCTGTGTGTAGGGCATCAATGTCCTCCTCTGCCTTCTCATCCTCCAACTTGTCATCAGCCTCCACTGCAGGCACAATTCGGAGTGTGCGTTTAGGCCGCAACCGTATATACAGTATTGCAGCAGAGAATACATTTTATTTTTTGGACAAATTTAACTCGTTTAGGCACATCTGTGTGTGCGTTTAGGCCGCAAACGTTATATTCATTACTCCAGCAGAGAATTCTTTATATTTTGGGCAAATTTAACTAGTTTTGGGCACATCTGTGTGTGCGTTTAGACCGCAACCGTATATACAGTATTCCAGCAGAGAATACATTTTATTTGGGACAAATTTGTATCCCATACTGAACTGAATCTGAACAAAGTGTGTATATTACAGTTTCCATTAATCTGGGCCTAGTAAAGTGTCCATAATCTGTAGGTTTTTGTATCCCATACTGAACTGAATCTGTAAAACAGTATGTATATTACAACTTCCATTAATCTGGGCCTAGAAAACATTGCACAAGGTCTGTGGTTTTTTTTTTTATCCCATACTGAACTGAATCTGAAAACACTGTGTATATTACAACTTCCATTAATCTGGGCATGGTAAACAATGCACGAGTCTGTGTTTTGTTTTTTTTATCCCATACTGAACTGAATCTGAAAACACTGTGTGTATTACAACTTCCATTAATCTGGGCCTAGTAAAGTGTCCACAATCTGTGGGTTTGTGTATCCTATACTGAACTGAATCTGAAAACACTGTCTATATTACAACTTCCATTAATCTGGGCCTAGTAAAGTGTCCACAATCTGTTGGTTTTTGTATCCCATACTGAACTGAATCTGACAAAAGTGTGTATATTACAACTTCCATTAATCTGGGCCTAGTAAACTTTGTACAAAATCTGTTGGTTTGTGTATCCTATACTGAACTGAATCTGACAAAAGTGTGTATATTACAACTTCCATTAATCTGGGCCTAGTAAAGTGTCCACATTCTGTGGGTTTTTGTATATTATACTGAAATGAATCTGAAAACACTGTGTATATTACAACTTCCATTAATCTGGGCCTAGTGTAGTGTCCACAATCTGTGGGTTTTTGCATTCCATACTGAACTGAATCTGAAAACAGTGTATATATTACAATTTCCATTAATCTGGGCCTAGTAAAGTGTCCACAATCTGTTGATTTTTGTATCCCATACTGAACTGAATCTGAAAACACTGTGTATATTGCAACTTCCGTTAATCTGGGCCTAGTGTAGTGTCCACAATCACTGGTGTTCTTTAACCAATACTGTCCTGTATCAGAAACTGTGTCTTTAGCGGACAGTAAAACAATCTGCGCCACATCTACAGACAAAACCATTAATATGAAGAAGGAGAGCACAAAGGGACGGGGAATTGGGCGTGATGCTGATGGTGTAAGCAGAGGCAGTGGCCCTGGGCGCAATGAAACCAGAAAAAATAAAAAAATCCAACTTACCTAACTTCATGTCCAACTTAGCTGGGCTGTGCAGGACAACACTGTTCAAGTCAGACCAGTGCAAACAGGTGGTTGGTTGGATTGCTGAAGATAATTCTTCCAGCACCACCCTCTCTTCCACTCAGTCCAGTCTCTGTAGCCAAGAGTAGTAAGAGGGTATATGTTTGGTCAAACTGCAAAGTGACAGGTATCACGCCCCCTTTTATACAGCTACCCCTCCCCTTTTATTTTGCTTGATATAAAATTTATATTGCTTGATATTACATTTATATTACATTTATATTGCTTGATATTAAATTTATATTGCATGATATTAATTGAATACAAGAATATGACATCTTACTACACACTTCTCAGATTCCGGCTAATGTCCACAGTTTACATCTGTTTATCAACTTATCAGACCTATTAAATTCTTATGAAATGTGTTAGGTGCTTTAATAATAATGGCATTAAAATCAAAACGATGACAAATTTAATTAGTTTTAAAAGCTTTATTAATTTTCCTTATTTACAATACGAGACCGTACATTTTTCAACAGCCCGTAGGGACAGACACGTTTGATTGTAATTACAGCATCGTATACATAATCGTTTCATGCGTTTTGTTACAAATGAACGCACAATACGGTCATTTTTTCTAAAATCGTTGGTGAACATTTTTAACACATTTTCAAAAGACATTCCTTTAGCGAGACATTGTAAGATATAGATACAGTAATGGCCGCAGACCGTACTAACGGCGTCTTGTATCTGTCTGTTTTGATACCTTATAGCAGAGGTGCACAACCTGCGGCCTGGGGGCCACATGCGGCCCTCAATATCATTCTGTGTGGCCTCCAAGCATCTGGTGACAGACATGTATGTCTATGTCTTGTGGCTGCTCACAAGCATTTTTCATGTATTCTCCCATGAGATGGGACTCCTGGAGGGAAACCAGACATTTATAGTATATACCGTGTGTACAATATGCAATAAATACAGTATATCAGTTGGTAATACCCCTTTAACTTTTATTTTCGGCCCTTGGGATTCCTTCAGTCTGACAATGTGGCCCCCAGATAAGGTTGTGCACCCCTGCCTTATAGTCGCCAGTAGAATTTTTATATAAAAACTTCATAAACTCGCCAGGAAATATTTCATTTGCGGGTGATAAACCATAACTATCAAAAAAAATAGATACATCATTCGGGTATAATATAATTAAAATCCAATGCTTCCCCCTCTGATACAAATTATCCGTATTTACAATGTAGACCGCGGGCCTGTCGATGATTTTATCCCCCGGTAATAAATCTCATGGAAATACCCCTTTAAACATGCGCCGGGCGTTAATATCAGCTTTAATAACACAGGTAATTTCATAATTATTCATGTTTATTGAAAATCATATAATACCTCCCGCCGATTATTTATTTCAATAATATTTTCATGAACTGAATATACAATCATGTTAATTGTGTTTGCAATCGGTTCAGCAAATCTAATTTCTGCTTTAAGATTTCCAGTTTTTTCTAGAGAGAAATGACCGCCGGGCGATAAATCGTCGGCCGCGATAAGCAGCTGCGCGTCGGGGGTAATGTCATCTCCCCATAAATTTTGGTAAGAATCTACCTAAACAAATTGTATATTGTTAGTTAAAATATAGCAACATTTGTATGCTGTAAATGAAAGACATTTAGAGCATAGCACCCTATAAATAAGCACAGTTACATAGATTCAGATAACATAAGTAATATTCAATAAATAGTGTAATATTTTAAAACATAACAGACAAATGGAACTTACCTTTTGGAGTGTTTTATGTCTTGGTATCCTTTGCCTGTCCTTGGATAAGTAACTCTGTGCTAGCACTGCACAGAATGTGACCTGTTTATATAGGCGGTTCCTGTTGTAAAACCATACCATGTGGTAATAATTAGCATATTCATTAGTTGATGCCACTCAAATAGTTTATGTTTAGATTATGTTTCATATGAATTTATATGTTTATTATAGGCCTTTTTTTTATGTCAAAATCTTATTTTATATCAAAAGCATATCAAATGTTATAAATGGTCTTATCAAAAATTTCACTATGAAATATAAGATGCAGTTAGTATGGTCTGCGGCCATTACTGTACAATTTATATGTTTATTATAGGCCTTTTTATGTCTATGACTCTTATTTTATATCAAAAGCTTATCAAATGTTGTAAATGGGCTTATTAACCATTCTTGTCAAAAATATGATTTTAATCAAAATGAATTTTTATCAAAATAGGCAGAAATCTAAAATTCTTATCAAAATATGAATTTCATTAAAATAGATTTTTATTAAAATTAAGTTTTTATGAATATTATTTTATTAAACTGGGAGTGTTATGAAAAAAGGGTTTTATGAAAAATGAACATTATTAAACTGTATCAATTGATATAAATTCATATCAAATTGGGGTGGCTTTTATGTCATAAGCTTATGAAATGTTATAAATGACTTTATCAAATGTTATCAAATCACAAAAATTATTTATAAAGCCGCTATGAAATACAAGATGCAGTTAGTACGGTCTGCGGCCATTACTGTACAATTTATATTTTTATTATAGGCCTGTAAGATTAAAATAAATAAAATCACAGACAAGAATACAGCCTGTGGCTTGTCCAGACAGATATCATGACCATTGCAGTAGAGAGCCGGGGCTTTAAGCACCTGTGCTTTTGATGTCCAGGCCAGCTGTCATGACCTTGTAGAACACATCCTGTGACTTGTCAGATATACCAATCAGATATATGAATAAGTGATCATACTTTTAAGCACATAATCGAAACCATTTGCAAGTCCCAAGAATACAGCCTGTGGCTTGTACAGACAGATGTCATGACCTTTGCAGTAGAAAAGATTGTTTTAAACACATGTAAACTGTAGACATTAGCCGGAATCTGAGAAGTGTGTAGTAAGATGTCATATTCTTGTATTAAATTAATATCAAGCAATTTAAATTTGATATAAATACATATCAAAGTGGGGTGGTTTTAAGTAAACTGTGGACTTAGCCGGAATCCAAGAAGTGTGTAGTAAGAGGTCATGCCCTTTGCAGTAGAAAGGGTTGCTTTAAACAGTTGTAAACTGTGGACATTAGCTGGAATCTGAGAAGTGTGTAGTAAGATGTCATATTCTTGTATTAAATTAATATCAAGCAATATAAATTTAATATCAAGCAATATAAATTATATATCAAGCAATATAAAAGTGGCGGGGGTAGGTGTATAAAAGGGGGCGTTGATAACACAGGCATTTGAACGCAAACGCAAATTTCCACACCCCCCACCCACCCCCAGACGAAAGCACTAAATGCGCAACTTTCAAAATTACTGGACCTTGAAATTTTGCCCTTTAGGCTTGTGGACACTGAGGCCTTCCGCAGCCTGATGTCGGCAGCTGTCCCTCTGTAGACAGTCCCCAGCCGCCTCTTTTTTCAATGTGTGCCGTGCCTGCCTTACACCAGCATGTGTCCCAGAACATCACTCGTGCCCTGACCAACTCACTTACTGGAAAGGTCCACTTAACCACGGACACATGGACAAGTGCTGGTGGCCAGGGATGCTACATTTCCCTAACTGCACACTGGGTGAATATTGTGGAGGCCGGGAGTGAGTCAGACCCTGGCATGGCAAAGTTGCTACCCACGCCCAGGATTGCGGGACCTACATCCATCAGGGTCTCCGCCAGCAGCTAAGTTACTGGCTCCAACCCCCACTTCTCCTCATCTGCCGTCTCCTTCTCCGCTTCCCCCTCCAACAGCAGTCAGACATCAGTCGCTAGCTGGAAGCTGATCTGCTTAGGAGACGAGCAGCACACTGCCGCAGAGCTGTGGCAGGGTATAAGGGACCAGACCGAGCTGTGGCTCTCACCACTCAACATAAAACCAGGCTTGGTTGTGTCTGACAATGGCCGTACTCTACTTTTACCACCCCCACATCCAGTCATCGAAAGAACCTCACCCCCAACTTCAGCACAGCCCGGGTAAACGTCAGCAGGCAATTTTAAAACTCATGTGTTTGGGTGACAAACCCCACACCGAACAGGAGCTTTGGAGGGGCATAGAACAGCAGACTGATGAGTGGTTGCTGCCGGTGAACCTCAAGCCCGGTCTGGTGGTGTGCAATAATGGGCAATAATCGCTCCGCGGATCAGCACCACTTCACCACCAGTGACTGGGCCTGCATGCGAGACTTGTGTACCTTGTTGCAGTCTTTGACGTACTCAACCAACATGGCCAGTGCTGATGACGCCATTGTTAGCATTACAATGCCCCTTCTATGTCTCCTTGAAAAACTTATTACGGCGATGATGATAGAGGATGCGGCACAGGAGGAGGAGGAAGAGGGGTCATTTTAACAGGGTTTCAGACAGGTCATACAGAAGTGGCTCAGAGGGTGGGTTCCTGCACCAGCAGAGGCCAGGTACACATGGGGACAGACAGGGCACACTTCCAGAGGACAAGGAGGATGAGGTAGAGGAGGAACCGGTTTCACTGCAGGATGGCACCCTACGCAGCTCAGGGCCATCACTGGAACATGGCTAGGGGAATACGGAGCACACAGAGGATACATCACCTTCAGAGAACAGCTTTTTGTTACCTCTGCGCAGCCTAGCACACATGAGCGAGTACATGCTGCAGTGCCTGAGCAACGACAGCAGAGTTGCCCACATTTTAACTTGTGCTGACTACTGGGTTGCCACCCTGCTGGATCCCCGGTACAAGGACAACGTGCCCACCTTAATTCCCACACTGGAGCTTGATAGAAAGATACGTGACTACAAGTGCACGCTGGTAAATGCGTTCCTGAGGGCATTCCCAACTGACAAGTGTAAGCAGAAGACGAAGGCAGAGGAGGAGGAGGAGGAAGAGGTCGCCAAAGCAGCTGTGTCACGGCAAGCTCCTCAGACAGCAGGGTTAACATGGCCGAGATGTGGAAAATTTTTGTCACCGCGCCACAGAAAACTGCACCACCAGCTGATAGGTAATGTGTTAGCAAGAGGCAGCATATCAACAACATGGTGGAACAGTACATGTGCACACACCCCCACGTACTGACTGATGGTTCTGCACCATTCAACTTCTGGGTCTCCAAATTGTCCACATGGCCAGAGCTTGCACTTCATGCCTTGGAGGTGCTGGCCTGCCCTGTGGCCAGTGTATTGTCTGAACGTGTATTCAGCATGGCAGGGGGCGTCATTACAGACAAACGCAGCCACCTGTCAACAGCCAATGTGGACAAGCTCACGTTCATTAAAATGAACCAGGCATGGATCCCACAGGACTTGTCCATACCTTGTGCACAATAGACATTTATAACTGCCTCGTCCTCAACCATACATTCTTGTACTCCGGAGCACTTCTTTATTGAATACTCTTTTTTAATTGTACCATTATTTTGGTGGCAACCCCAAGTTGAATGAGTCTCTCCTCTGTCTGGGTGCCAGGGGCCTACATTTCAGCTAATCGCCTGCTGCTCTCGTGCGTGACATTAATCTCTTTTTGCTGTTAAATGACCTTTATTCTGTCTGGGTGTCATGGGCCTAAATTTTGTTTAATCGCCTGCTGCATTGGTGGGAGATAGTGATGTCACGAACATAAAATTTTCCGTTCGCGAACAGCAAACTTCCGCAAATATTCGCGAACGGGCGAACCGCCATAGACTTCAATTGGCAGGCGAATTTTAAAACCCACAGGGACTCTTTCTGGCCACAATAGAGATGGGAAAGTTGTTTCAAGGGGTCTAACACCTGGACTGTGGCATGCCGGAGGGGGATCTATGGCAAAACTCCCATGGAAAATTACGTAGTGGACACAGAGTCGGGTTTAAATCCATAAAGGGCATAAATCAACTAACATTCCTAAATTGTTTGGAATAACGTGCTTTAAAACATCCAGTGTGTGTATACGATACGATATATACATAGGTATGATGTTGTATCGATCAGGTAGAGAAAGGGTTACGCCCACTTTACAGACATTGACAGACCAAACTCCCCATTTAATGCGCCGCAAACAGTTCATTTGCACAACCGCAAACTCCTCATTTGCACAAGGTTGGATACCAAGCTAGCCACGTCCCGGTGATGTCATTGAAGGTTTCTTGCTCCACCCAGCCACGTACAACACCAAGGGTCCCCGAGAGGTAAATTGAATAGATTTTTCGAACGGGGAGATGGTTAAAAAAACGCTGGCTCCCTCCTCTTTGTTTTTATCCACGGTCACTGCGTCTGCGCCGTGCAATTTACTGTCACACCCGATATGAGTGGTATTTTCTGTAGTACTATTCTCATCAGTTTAATCCCTCTAACGTCCCCAATCTGGGGGCCATTTATTGAATAGATTTTTCGAATGGGGAGATGGTTAAAAAAACGCTGGCTCCCTCCACTCTGTTTTAATCCACGGTCACTGCGTCTGCGCCGTGCAATTTACTGTCACACCCGATATGAGTGGTATTTTCTGTAGTACTATTCCCATCAGTTTAATCCCTGTTACATCCCATATCAGGGATTGCCTTTTGTGAAAAAAAATTTAGGCCGGGTACCTTCGACTGCCTTCACAGTGACAGACCAAACTCTCATACACCAAACTGAATTGATTTCAGGAACGGGGAGATGGAAAAAGCAGCTTGGTCGGTCCTCATACTCCTAAATTGGGGCACTGCGCGTGCACAGAGCAATGTGCTGTGACACCCTATATGAGTGGTGTCTTAACTAGTACTATTCCTATCAGTTTAATCCCTGTTACGGACCCTATCCAGTCGAATTGATTAACCATTGTCGAATTAGCGAACCATTACGACATCATGAAATAATTTAGTTCTGAGCTCTGTACTTGCTTTGTATTGGAATTGATGGGGATTTTTTTAATTGTCTGCATCATTTCTAATAAACTATTAAGAGACTTTATTATGATTTTTTATTTTATGTATTGAAAACCCATACAACATATATAAAAAAAGGTAAATTAATGTTTTTTCTATGAAATATTATCCAGCCGTCCGATCGCTTTTGGTCTGACCATAATGAAGCAACGGCCTTATCATCTGGGGTGTGGCAACATTGCCAACACACTCATAGAGGTGATGATTGCTTCTTTGTGATACGCAAGCCCCTTCACCAAAACAAGGTAACAATCACGAAGGGGAATTGACACTTGTATGTGCCTTTTTTTTGGGGTTTGTTTTTGCAGCCACAGTGCTGCACCATAGGACAGAAAAATTAGGCATGTACACATGCTTGAAAAATAAAGGCATTGTTGCAGCCGCTGTTGTAGCAGCGGCCGGAAAAATTGATGTTTTCCCAGCAGAAAAGTGACTAAAACATTGCGGCTTGAACCCTAGTTGGTGGTGGAGAATTCACAAAAGTCATCCGGTTTGCAGACAATAAATACAGCAGCGTGGGGACCATTTTGAGGCCAAGGCATGTAATCAGGCCTTTTGTTAGTCAAACGTATCCCCCTGTCAATCCCTTCGGGATCCATGCCTCATTCATCTTTATGAAAGTGAGGTAATCAACACTTTTTTGACCGAGGCGACTTCTCTTGTCAGTGACAATGCCTCCTGCTGCACTGAAGGTCCTTTCTGACAGGACAGTTCAAGCAGGGCAGGCCAGAAGTTCTATCGCAAACTGGGATAGCTCAGGCCACAGATCAAGCCTGCACACCCAGTACTGAAGGGGTTCATTGCTCCTCAGAGTGTCGATATCTGCTGTTAAGGCGAGGTAGTCTGCTACCTGTCGGTCGAGTCGTTCTCTAATGCTGGATCCTGAAGGGCTGTGGCGATGAGTAGGACTGAAAAATGTCTGCATGTCCTCCATCAACAACACATCTGTAAATTGTCCAGTCCTTGCAGCCGTGGTAGGAGGAGGATTACACTCACCTCTTCCCCTGTTAGATTCCCGTTGTGCTGTGACATCCCCCTTATAAGCTGTGTAAAGCATATTTTTTAGTTTGGTTTTGAACTGCTGCATCCTTTCCGACTTTCTGTAATTTGGTAACATTTCTGCCACTTTCTGCTTATACCGGGGGTCTAGTAGCGTGGCCACCCAGTACAGGTCGTTCTCCTTCATCCTTTTTATACGTGGGTCCCTCAACAGACATGACAGCATGAAAGACCCCATTTGAACAAGGTTGGATGCAGAGCTACTCCTTTCCCGTTCCTCATCCTCACTGATGTCATTGACGGTCTGTTCATCCCCCCAGCCACGTACAACACCATGGGTCCCAGATATGTGACAACAACGAGCACCTTGGGGTGCCTGCTGTGGTTGGTCTTCCTCCTCCTCAAAGCCGCCACATTCCTCCTCTGACTCCTCTTCCTCATACTCCTCTTCCAGCGTTGCCGCAGGTCCGGCAAGCAATGATGACAAGGCTGTTTCTGGTGGTGATGGTGACCACAACTTTTCCTCTTCCTCTTCACGCTCATCTACAGCCTGATCCAGCACTCTTCGCAGGGCACGCTCCAGGAAGAAAACAAATGGGATGAGGTCGCTGATGGTGCCTTCGGTGCGACTGACTAGGTTTGTCACCTCCTCAAAAGGACGCATGAGCCTACAGGCATTGCGCATGAGTGTCCAGTAACGTGGCAAAAAAATTCCCAGCTCCGCAGAGGCTGTCCTAGCACCCCGGTCATACAAATACTCGTTGACGGCTTTTTCTTGTTGGAGCAGGCGGTCGAACATTAGGAGTGTTGAATTTCAACGTGTCGGGCTGTCGCATATCAAGCGCCTCACTGACATGTTGTTTCGCCGCTGAATATCGGAAAAGTGCGCAATGGCCGTGTAGGAATGCCTGAAATGGCCACACACCTTCCTGGCCTGCTTGAGGATGTCCTGTAAGCCTGGGTACTTAGACACAAAACGTTGTACGATGAGATTCAACACATGTGCCATGCACGGCACATGTGACAACTTAACCAAATTCAATGTCGACAACAAATTTGTTCCATTGTCACACACCACTTTGCCGATCTCCAGTTGGTGCGGGGTCAGCCACTGATCCACCTGTGCGTTCAGGGCGGACAGGAGTGCTGGTCCTGTGTGGCTCTCTGCTTTCAGGCAAGTCAACCCCAAGACAGCGTGACACTGTCGTATCCGGGATGTGGAATAACCCCTGGGGAGCTGGGGGGATTCAGTTGATGTGGAGCCAGACGCCGCAGCAGAAGAGGACTCAGCCGAGGAGGATATCGAAGAGGATGGAGTAGGAGTAGAGGAGGTGGCAGTAGGTCTGCCTGCAAGTCGTGGTGGTGTCACCAACTCCGCTGAGGAGCCACACATTCCATGCTTGTCAGCCGTCAGCAGTTTGACCCAATGCGCAGTGTACGTGATATACCTGCCCTGACCGTGCTTTGCAGACCAGGTATCAGTGGTCAGATGGACCCTTGCCCCAACACTGTATGCCAGAGATGCCATGACTTCCTTTTCAATGACATTGTAGAGGTTTGGGATTGCCTTTTTTGAAAAAAATTTCGTCCGGGTACCTTCCACTGTGGTGTCCCAAAAGCGACAAATTTTTTGAAGGCCTCAGACTCCACCAGCTGGTATGGTAAAATCTGGCGGGCTAAGAGTTCCATCAAGCCAGCTGTCAGTCGCCGGGCAAGGGGGTGATTCTGTGACATTGGCTATTTACGCTCAAACATGTCCTTGACAGACACCTGACTGTGGGCAGATGAGCAGGAACTGCTGAAGGTGAGAGGCGGAGTGGCGGGTGGTTGAGAGGGGGCAGGGAGGACAGCAGTGGTTGACGTGGCTGAAGATGCTGGACCAGGAGGAGCATGGTGGCTTTGAGTTTGTGTGCTGCTTGTACTCATGTGTTGATCCCATAGGCGTTTGTGATGTGAGATCATGTGCCTTCACAAAGCAGTTGTACCAAGGTGGGTGTTGGACTTCCCACGACTCAGTGTCTTTTGGCACAGGTTGCAAATGGCATTGCTGTTATCAGAGGCAGACACTCAAAAAAAATGCCACACTGCTGAGCTTTGCAATGACGGCATTCTGGTGGTGGCAACAGCATGCGTTGACTGGCGTGCTGTCTGGCTGACCCCAGGTGCCGATACATGCTGTCTGACTGTGCCACTAACCCCTTGCGACGACCTCCTCCTGCTTCCAACTCGTCTCCTCCTTCTCTCTGTTTCCCCTTCTGAACTTTCCCCCTCTTCTTCTCTTCGAGCAGGCACCCACGTGGCATCCGTGGACACATCGTCATCATCAACCGCTTCACTTGTATCTGACACCTCAGCAAAGGAAGCAGCAGCGGGTCCAACATCATCATCATCATCATCATCACACTGTACGTCCATGTGTGTAATCCTGCCTGACTGAGACATATCCCTGTAATCTACATCATCTGGCAATAATGGTTGCGCATCACTAATTGCATCCAACTGATGTGTAAATAACTCCTCTGACGGATCAAGTGAAGCGGCTGTGGTGGCTGTGGTGGTAGTGGTGGTGGTGGCGGCGGGCGGGTGCGTGGTAACTTGAGAGCAGGTGACCGAAGCTGAACTGGAGGAGGATGGTGCGTCAAGGTTCTTAGCGGAAGCTGTTGAAGATTGGGTGTCCTGTCTAAGCCAGTCAACTATGTCCTCAGAATTTTTCAGGTTCAGGGTATGTGGCCTCTGAACACTAGGCATTATTCCAGGGACAGTGGAAATCACAGCACCACGACCACGACGGCCCCTGCGGGGTGGCCTGCCTCTGCCTGTCATTTGTTTTTAGATAAGTGGTACTACGCGCGCTAGGTACTGTACCACCCGGTATCAGTGGTGGGCACTGGCAGTGGGCACACTACAGTCAGTGGAAGTGGGCCTGACACACACTGGCAGCAGGCAAGCAACTGAATTTAGACTACTGTCTAAAAATTAAATGCCTTATTTATCGGCAAGCTACTGTGCCACCCAGTATCAGTGGTTGGCACTGGCAGTGGGCACACTACAGTTTGTGGACGTGGGCCTGAAACACACTAGTTGCGGGCAAACAACTGAATTTAGACTACTGTCTAAAAATTAAATGACTTATTTATCGGCAAGCTACTGTGCCACCCGGTATCAGTGGTTGGCACTGGCAGTGGGCACACTACAGTCAGTGGAAGTGGGCCTGACACACACTGGCAGCAGGCAAGCAACTGAATTTAGACTACTGTCTAAAAATTAAATGCCTTATTTATCGGAAAGCTACTGTGCCACCCGGTATCAGTGGTTGGCACTGGCAGTGGGCACACTACAGTCTGTGGAAGTGGGCCTGACACACACTGGCAGCAGGCAAGCAACTGAAATTAGACTAATGTGTAAAAATTAAATGCCTTATTTATCGGAAAGCTACTGTGCCACCCGGTAGCAGTGGTTGGCACTGGCAGTGGGCACACTACAGTCAGTGGAAGTCAGCCTGACACACACTGACAGCAGGCAAGCAACTGAAATTACACTAAAGTGTAAAAATTAAATGCCTTTTTTTGATGCAAAGTCCTGTGCCACACGGGATGACAGGGGTGGGCACTGGAAGAGGGCACACTACAGTCAGTAGAAGTCGGCCTGACACACACTGGCAGCAGGCAAGCAACTGAAATTACACTAAAGTGTAAAAATTAAATGCCTTTTTTTGATGCAAAGTCCTGTGCCACACGGGATGACAGGGGTGGGCACTGGCAGTGGGCACACTACAGTCTGTGGGCCTGCAGCTCCTCACACACAGGCAGGCCAGGCAACTGCAATATGTATATGGAGAAAAAAAAAAGCAGACTAATGTTGCAGCCCTAAAAAGGGCTTTTTGGGGTGCTGTCAGGACGCTGTCCTTACAGCAGAGATCAGATGAGTCCTTCAGGACTGGAGTGGACACTAAATTCACTAGCCTAGCTATCGATTTCCCTATTAAATCAGCAGCAACTACACTCTCCCTCCTCTCACTAAGACTGCAGCTTCCGAATGAATCTAAAATGGATGCTGTTCAGGAGATGGGAGGGTCTGGGAGGGAGGGTATGCTGCTGATTGGCTGGAATGTGTCTGCTGACTGTGAGGTACAGGGTCAAAGTTTGCTCAATGATGATGTATAGGGGGCGGACCGAACATTGCATGTGTTCGCCCGCTGTGGCGAACGCGAACAAGCTATGTTCGCCAGGAACTGTTCGCCGGCGGATAGTTCGGGCCATCTCTAGTGGGAGACATTAACTAATTTTTACAATCAAATGACCTCTCCTCTGTCTTTGTGTCAGGGGCCAATATTTCGTCAATCGCCTGCTATATTGGTGGGATACATTAACCTATTTTTGCTGACAAATGACCTCTCCTCTGTCTGGGTGTCAGGGGCCTATATTTCGTTTAATCACTTGCTGCATTGGTAGGAGACATTAACCTCTTTTTGGTGACAAATTACCTCTCCTGTCTGGGTGTCAGGGGCCTATATTTTGTTTAATCGCCTGCTGCATTGGTGGGACAGATTAACCTCCTTTTACTGTCAAATGACCTCTCCTCTCTCTGGGTGTCAGGGCCTACATAAATGATAATGGCCTGTTCCATTGCAGGTTGACCTGAGGACTGTTTTTGCTGTTACGGGACCGCTCTCCTCTGTCTGGGTGCTAGGGCCTACATAAATGATAATGGCCTGTTCTATTGCAGGTTGACCTGAGGACTGTTTTTGCTTTTACGGGACCGCTCACCTCTGTCTGGGTGCTAGGGTCTACATAAATGATAATGGCCTGTTCTATTGCAGGTTGACCTGAGGCCTGTGTTGCTGTTACGGGACCGCTCTCCTCTTTGCGGGAGCCATGGGCCTGACAGAGTGATTGTGGCCTGTGGCACTGCTGGGTGAAGTCAATACTGTTTTGCCTTGATTTGAACTCTCCTCTTTATGTGTTCCAGTGGCCTGAGTCTGTGCATGAGACTATTGACACTGCAGGCAGGCATGAATCCTTTTTGGCTGTGATGACAACTTCTCCAACTCCCATGTATGGTTGTCTTGGGCCTGAATCTTTGAATGTGGCCTGTGGCACTGCTGGGAGACATAAATCCTTTTTGGCTGTAATAAGAACTTCTCCAACTCCCATGTATGGTTGCCATGGGCCTGAAGCTGGGAATGAGGCCTGTGGAACTGCAGGCAGACATGAATCATTTATGACTGTGAGGAGAACTTCAATAGAGTTTAGCGAACACCTGGATGTTCAGTTTCGAGAAGTTCGACCGAAGTCAATGGGGACCCGAACTTTTGGGCACTAAAAAGGCTGTAAAATAGCCCAGGAAAAGGCTAGAGGGCTGCAAAAGGCAGAAAAATGTAGGTAAATCCCCTGCAAACAAATGTGAATAGGGAAATGAATAAAAATAAAATAAATAAAACTTAACCAATATCAATTGGAGAGAGGTCCCATAGCAGAGATTCAGGCTTTATGTCACCCACCAATGGAAAAGGCCACTTTCAGTTATTTAGGCCCCAGCACCCAGACAGAGGAGAGAGGTAGCATAGCAGAGAATCAGGCTTCATGTCACCCACTAGAGATGTCCCGAACTATTCGCCGGTGAACGGTTCGCGGAGAACATAGTTTGTTCGCGTCCGCCGCGGCGGGCGAACATATGCGATATTCGCGTTCCCCACTATACTTTATCATTGAGCAAACTTTGACCATGTACCTCCCAGTCAGCAGACACATTCTAGCCAATCAGCATACCCTCCCAGACCCTTCCACCTCCTATCAAAAAGCAAGGACATCATCCATCTTAGATTCATTCTGAAGCTGCAGTGTTCGCAATACGACTAATATAACCTGCATTAATCGCATTGTGAATTCAACTTAGATCTGAGTTCCTAATGGTTGTATTGCTAGAATTGACGAATATAACGAATATAGCTCTATATTCTCAATTTTCATTATAATCTAGCAATACAACCATTAGGAACCCAGCTCTAAGTTAAATTTGCAATGCGATTAATGCAGGTTATATTAATCTCATTGTGAACTCAACTTAGAGTTGGGTTCCTAATGATTGTATTGATAGAATTATATAACGAAGATTGAGAATATAGTGCTATATTCTCAATCTTCGTTATATTCTAGCAATACAACCATTAGGAACCCAGCTCTAAGTTGAATTCGCAAATAAGTTGTCTCAAACTATTCGCTGGCGAACAGTTCCCGTGAACATAGCTTGTGCGCATTCGCTGCGGCGGGCGAATATATGCAATGTTCGGTCCGCTCCCTATTCGTCATCATTGAGTAAACTTTGACCCTGTACCTCACAGTGGGCAGACACATTTCAGCCAATCAGCAGCATACCCTCCCTCCCAGACCCTCCCATCTCCTGGACAGCATCCATTTTAGTTTCATTCGGAATTTGCAGTCTTAGTGAGAGGAGGGAGAGTGTAGCTGCTGCTGATTTAATTGGGAAATCGATAGCTAGGCTAGTCTATTCAGTGTTCACTCCAGTCCTGAAAGACTCATCTGATCTCTGCTGTAAGGATAGCGTCCTGACAGCACCCCAAAAAACCCTTTTTGGGGCTAGTACATCAGTCTGCTTTTTTTTTCCTGTGTAATCTAATTGCAGTTGCCTTCCAGCGTGTGTGTCAGGCTCACAGTCTATACTGAGCCCACTTGCCCAGTGCCACCATGTATATCTGGTGTCACAGTAGCTTGCATTTAAAAAAAAACTAACTTTTTTGACTGTAATATAATAGCATTTAGTTGCCTGCACGCGTGTGTGTTTCAGGCCCTGCAAGTGCACAGTGTCACCAGTGCAACTCATATCTGGTGTCACAATAGATTACATTTAAAAAAAACAACAACAATTTTGACTGTAATAGATTGAATAGCAGCTAGTTGTCTGCAAGCGTGTGTGTCAGGCCTACAGCGTCTACTCTGCCAACTTCTGCCAGTGCACAGTGCCACTCATATCTGGTGTCACAGTAGCTTGCACGCATAGTACAACTAAACTAATCTTAAAAAAAATGACAGGCAGAGGCAGGCTACCCCGCAGGGGCCGTCGTAGTCGTGGTGCTGTGATTCCCAGTGTTCAGAGGCCACGTACCCTGGACTCGAAAAGTTCTGAGGACATAGTTGACTGGCTTACACAGGACACCCAATCTTCTACAGCTTCCGCTCGACACCTTGAAGCACCATCCTCCTCCAGCTCAGGTTCGGGCACATCTCAAGTTACCACTCGCCCGCCCGCCACCACCACCAACACCAGCACCACAGCCGCTTCACTTGATCTGTCAGAGGAGTTATTTACACATCAGTTGGAAGAAATGAGTGATGTTCAACCATTATTGCCAGAGGAAGTAGATAACAGGGATATGTCTCAGTCAGGCAGCATTACACACATGGACGTACGGTGTGATGATGATGATGTTGTACCCGCTGCTGCTTCCTTTGCTGAGTTGTCAGATACAAGTGAAGCGGTTGATGATGACGATGTGTCCATGGATGTCACGTGGGTGCCTGCTAGAAGAGAAAAATAACAGGGAGAAAGTTCAGATGGGGAGACAGAGAGGAGAAGGAGACGAGTTAGAAGCAGGGGGAGGTCATGGCAATGAGCTAGTGGCACAGTCAGACAGAATGTATCGGCACCCGGGGTCAGCCAGACAGCACGCCAATCAACGCATGCTGTTGCCACCACCAGAATGCCGTCATTGCAAAGCTCAGCAGTGTGGCATTTCTTTTGTGTGCCTGCCTCTGATAACAGCAATGCCATTTGCAACCTGTGCCAAAAGAAACTGAGTCGTGGGAAGTCCAACACCCACCTAGGTACAACTGCTTTGCGAAGGCACATGATCTCACATCACAAACGCCTATGGGATCAATACGTGAGTACAAGCAGCACACAAACTCAAAGCCACCATGCTCCTCCTGGTCCAGCATCTTCAGCCACGTCAACCACTGCTGTCCTCCCTGCTCCATCTCAACCACCCGCCACTCCGCCTCTTACCTTCAGCAGTTCCTGCTCATCTGCCCACAGTCAGGTGTCTGTCAAGGAAATGTTTGAGCGTAAGAAGCCAATGTCACAGTCACCCCCTTGCCCGGCGTCTGACAGCTGGCTTGTCGGAACTCTTAGCCCGCCAGCTTTTACCTTACAAGCTGGTGGGGTCTGAGGCCTTCAAAAAATGTGTAGCTATTGGGAGACCGCAGTGGAAGGTACCCGGCCCAATTTTTTTTTCGCAAAGGGCAATCCCCAACCTGTACTCTATTGTGCAAAAGGAAGTCATGGCATGTCTGGCACACAGTGTTGGGGCAAGGGTCCATCTGACCACTGATACCTGGTCTGCAAGGCACGGTCAGGGCAGGTATATCACGTACACTGCGCATTGGGTAAACGTGCTGGCAGCTGCCAAGCATGGAATGCGTGGCACTGCAGCAGAGTTAGTGACACCGCCACGACTTGCAAGCAGGCATGTGATTTTGCCGCTATTTCAATAAAAATAAATCTTGTTGACACCGCATCCAAACTGGAGTTCTTCTCTTCATAAGTACCCAGGCTTACAGGACGTCCTCAAGCAGGCCAGGAAGGTGTGTGGCCATTTCAGGCGTTCCTACACGGCCATGGAGCACTTTTCTGATATTCAACGGAGAAACAACTATGCCAGTGAGGCACTCGATTTGAGACAGCCCGACACGTTGAAATTCAATACTCCTAATTTTCGACCGCCTGCTCCAACAAGAAAAAGCCGTCAACGAGTATTTGTATGACTGGGGTGCTAGGACAGCCTCTGCGGAGCTGGGAATTTTTGTGCCACGTTACTGGACGCTCATGCGCAATTCCTGTAGGCTCATGCGTCCTTTTGAGGAGGTGACAAACCTAGTCAGTTGCACTGAAGGCCCCATCAGCGACATCATCCCATTTGTTTTCTTCCTGGAGCGTGCCCTGCGAACAGTGCTGGATCAGGCTGTAGATGAGCGTGAAGAGGAAGAGGAAGAGTTGTGGTCACTATCACCACCAGAAACAGCTGTATCAGCATAGCTTGCTGGACCTGCGGCAACGCTGGAAGAGGAGTCTGAGGAGTCAGAGGAGGAATGTGGCTTTGAGGAGGAGGAAGACCAACCACAGCAGGCTTCCCAGGGTGCTCGTTGTTGTCACCTATCTGGGACCAGTGGTGTTGCACGTGGCTGGGGGAAGAACAGACCTTCAGTGAGGACGAGGAACGGGACATGATTAGCTCGGCATCCAACCTTGGGCAAATGGGGTCTTTCTATGCTGTCATGCCTGTTGAGGGACCCTTGTATAAAAAGTCTGATGGAGAACGACCTGTACTGGGTGGCCACGCTACTAGACCCCCGGTATAAGCAGAAAGTGCCTGAAATTTTACCGAATTCCCGTAAGTCGGAAAGGATGCAGCAGTTCCAAAATAAATTAAAAAGTATGCTTTTACAGACGTGTTGTTTATGGTCCTACGCATCGCCACAGCCCTTCGGGGTCCAACCTTAGAGATCGACTCGACCGACAGGTAGCAGACTACCTCGCCTTAACTGCAGATATCGACAATCTGAGGAGCGATGAACACCTTGACTACTGGGTGTGCAGGCTTGACCTGTGGCCTGAGCTATCCCAAGTTGCGATAGAACTTCTGGCCTGCCCCGCTTCAAGTGTCCTGTCAGAAAGGACCTTCAGTGCAGCAGGAGGCATTGTCACTGAGAAGAGAAGTCGCCTAGGTCAAAAAAGTCTAAATTACCTCACCTTTATTAAGATGAATAAGGCATGGATCCTGAAGGGACTGACAGTGGGGGATACGTTTGACTAAAAAAGGCCTGATGAGATGAGTTGCCTTGGGCTAAAAATGGTCCACACGCTGCTGTATTTTATCTCTGCATGCCGGATGACTTGCATGACTTTATCCACCACCAACTAGGGTTCAAGCCGCAATGTTTTAGTACACTTTCTGCCTGGAAAACATCAATTTTTCTGTCCGCTGCTACAGCAGCGGCTGCAACAATACCTAATTTTTCTGGCATGTGTACATGCCTAATTTTTCTGTTGCAAAAACCAAACAAAAAAACAGGCACATACATGTGTCAATTCCGCTTCGTGATCGTTACCTTGTTGTGGTGAAGGGGCTTGCGTATCACAATGAAGCGATTACCTCTATGAGTGTGTTGGCAATGTTGGCACACCCCAGATGATAAGGTCACTGTGAAGGTCACGGCTTCATTGTGAACAGACCAAAAGCGATCGGCTGGATAATTTTGCATAGAAAAAACGTTAATTTTCTTTGTGATCATCTAAGGTGATCATTAAAGCCTACTAGGCCAACAATGGGCCCACACTGCAGAATCATTGTTTTCTGGGTCACTTAACTGTCACTGAACTACCTCAGCACAACCATAGGCTTTGAAAAAACCCTATCGCCTGCAATCTCCCAAACGTGCGCACGAGCACAGTCATCACTACACCAAGATTGACGCATAGAGGAATAAAACTTATGTCATAAGTGTGTCAACTATTGACAACTCTTTGCGGTTGTCAAAAATCTATTCCAAGCACGTCCCCTGATAGGGGACAAAACAGGGATTAAACTGATAGGAAAAGTACTACTTAACATACCACTCATATTGGGATTGCACAGTACATTACACGGCCCAGTGCCCCAAATTGGAAATAAGAGGACCGACCAAGCATCTTTTTCCATCTCCCGGTTCCTAAAATCTATTCCATACACCGGCCCCTGATAGGGGATGTAACAGGGATTAAATTTATAGGAATAGTACTACTTAAACACATCACTCATATCTGGTGGCACAGTACATTACAAGGCTGCACGCGCAGTGCCACAAATTGAAAGTAAGAGAACCGACCAAGCATCTTTTTCCATCTCCCGGTTCCTAAAATCTATTCCATACACCGGCCCCTGATAGGGGATGTAACAGGGATTAAATTTATAGGAATAGTACTACTTAACATACTACTCATATTGGGATTGCACAGTACATTACAAGGCGCACGCGCAGTGCCCCAAATTGGAAGTAAGAGAACCGACCGAGCATCTTTTTCCATCTCCCGATTCCTAAAATCTATTCCATACACATTCCAGCCAATCAGCATACATACCCTCCCACCTCCTATCAAAAAGCAAGGTCAGCATCCATCTTTGATTTATTCTGAAGCCGCAGTGTTAGTAGTTGTAATCGCAATGCGATTAATATCACCTGTATTAATCGCATTGCAAATTTAACTTAGATCTGAGTTCCTAATGGTTGTATTGCTAGAATTATATAATGAAGGTTGAGAATATAGCGCTATATTCGTTATATTCGTCTATTCTAGCAATACAACCATTAGGAACTCAGATCTAAGTTGTAATCGCAATGCGATTAATATAACCTGTATTAATCGCATTGCGATTACAACTTAGATCTGAGTTCCTAATGGTTGTATTGCTAGAATAGACGAATATAACGAATATAGTGCTATATTCTCAATCTTTGTTGTGTTCTAGCAATACAACCATTAGGAACTCAGCTCTAAGTTGTAATACCAATGCGATTAATACAGGTTATATTAATCGCATTGCAAATTCAACTTAGAGCTGGTTTCCTAATGGTTGTATTGCTAGAATAGAATAAGATTGAGACTATAGCGCATTCGCAATGCGATTAATGCAGGTTATATTAAATCGCATTGTGAATTCAACTTACCACACTCTGCGTCAACTATGTAATTTTCCATGGGAGATTTGCAATGGATCCCCCTCCGGCTTGCCACAGTCCAGGTGTTGGTCCCCTTGAAACAACTTTTCCATCACTATTGTGGCCAGAAAGAGTCCCTGTAGGTTTTGAAATTTGCCTGTCTATTGAAGTCTATGGCGGTTCGCCCTGTTCGCCCGCTCGCGAACATTTGCATTTTTATGTTCGCGACATCTCTATCACCCACCAATGGAAAGGCCACTTTTACTTATTCAGGTCCCAGCACCCAGACAGAGGAGAGAGTCCCATAGCAGAGAATCAGGCTTCATGTCACCCACCAATGGAAAAGGCCAATTTCAGTTATTTAGGCCCCGGCACCAAGACAGAGGAGAGAGGTCGGATAGTAGAGAATCAGGCTTCATGTCACCCACCATTGGAACAGGCCACTTTTCGATATTTAGGCACCTGGCATCCAGACGGAGGAGAGGTTCATTCAACTTTGGGTTGCCACGCAATATAATGGTAAAATTAAAAAAAGAGGATTGAATGAAGAAGTGAACTTGAGTCCAAGAATATATGGTTAAGGGGAGGTAGTTATAAATGTCTAATCTGCACAAGGGATGGAAAGGTCCTCGGGGATCCATGCCTGGTTCATTTTTATGAATGTCAGCTTGTCCACATTGGCTGTGGACAGGCGGATGCGTTTGTCAGTAATGACGTCCCCTGACGTGCTAAATACACGTTCAGACAAAACGCTGGCCACCGGGCAGGCCAGCACCTCCAAGGCATAAAAGGCTAGCTCTGGCCACGTGGACCTTTTGGAGACCCAGAAGTTGAATGGGGCCGAACCATCAGTCAGTACGTGAAGGGGTGTGCACACATACTGTTTCACCATGTTAGTGAAATGCTGCCTCCTGCTAACACGTTCCGTATCAGGTGGTGGTGCAGTTAGCTGTGGCGTGGTGACAAAACTTTTCACATCTCTGCCATGCTAACCCTGCCCTTAGATGAGCTGGCTGTGACACAGCTGCATTGGCGACCTCTTGCTCCTCCTCTGCCTTCGCCTTGGGCTTCTACCAACGTGCGCTTGTACTCGCACATCTTCCTATCACGCTCCAGTGCAGGAAGTAAGGTGGGCACATTGTCTTTGTACCGGAGATCCAGCAGGGTGGCAACCCAGTAGTCCGCACACGTTAAAATGTGGGCAACTCTGCTGTCGTTGCGCAGGCATTGCAGCATGTAGTCGCTCATGTGTGCCAGGCTGCCCAGAGGTAAGGACAAGCTGTCCTCTGTGGGATGCAAAGCTGTCCTCTGTGGGAGCAAAGAATGATGCCCTGCGATCCTTGGCGGCGAAAGGACGTGCGCAAAAGAGCTCTCCGCCTGGGGCCCAGCTGCCACTACATTTACCCAGTGTGCAGTAACGCTCATCGTTCTCCGTTTCCCCTCAGCCACGCACCAGTAATGGGCCCGAGCTGTGTTTTGTGCCACCCCGCTGTGAACATGCTTCATCCTCATCCTCCTCCACCTCCTCCTCATCCTCGTCGTCCTTCAGTAGTGGGTCTTGGCTGACCACATTTGTACCTGGCCTCTGCTGTTGCAAAAAACCTCCCTCTGAGCCACTTCTAAGAGACTGGCCTGAAAGTTCTAAAAATGACCCTTCTTCCTCCTCCTGATCCTCCTGGGCCACCTCCTCTTCCATCATCGCCCTAAGTGTTTTCTCAAGGAGACATAGAAGTGGTATTGTAACGCTGATAACGGCATCGTCTCCGCTGGCCATGTTGGTGAAGTACTCGAAACAGCGCAACAGAGCACAAAGGTCTCGCATGGAGGCCCAATCATTGGTGGTGAAGTGGTGCTGTTCCGCAGTGTGACTGACCCGTGCGTGCTGCAGCTGAAACTCCACTATGGCCTGCTGCTGCTCGCACAGTCTTTTCAGCATGTGCAAGGTAGAGTTCCACCTGGAGGGCACCTCCCATATGAGGCGGTGAGCGGGAAGGCCGAAGTTACGCTGTAGTGCAGACAGGTGAGCAGCAGCAGGATGTGAATGCCGGAAGCGCGCACAAACGGCCTGCACTTTATCCAGCAGCTCTGACATGTCGGGGTAGTTGTGAATGAACTTCTGCACCACCAAATTCAGCACATGCGCCAGGCAAGGGATATGCTTCAAACCGGCTAGTCCCAGAGCTGCGACGAGATTTCGCCTATTATCGCACACCACCAGGCCGGGCTTGAGGCCCACCGGCAGCAACCACTCGTCGGTCTGTTGATTAATACCCCGCCACAACTCCTGCGAGGTGTGGGGCCTGTCCCCCAAACATATGAGTTTCAGAATGGCCTGCTGACGTTTACCCCAGGCTGTGCTGAAGTTGGTGGTGAAGGTGTGTGGCTGACTGGATGAGCTGGTGGAAGAAGAGAAGGAGAAAGCCAAGTAGAAGGAGGAGGCTACAGGAAGCAAAGAATGATGCCCTGCGATCCTTGGCGGCGGAAGGACGTGCGCAAAAGAGCTCTCCGCTAGGGACCCAGCCGCCACTACATTTACCCAGTGTGCAGTAACGCTCATCGTTCTCCGCTTCCCTCAGCCACGCACTGTAATGGGCCCGAGCTGTGTTTTGTGCCACCCCGCTGTGAACATGCTTCATCCTCATCCTCCTCCCACCTCCTCCTCATCCTCGTCGTCCTTCAGTAGTGGGTCTTGGCTGGCCACATTTGTACCTGGCCTCTGCTGTTGCAAAAAACCTCCCTCTGAGCCACTTCTAAGAGACTGGCCTGAAAGTTCTAAAATGACCCTTCTTCCTCCTCCTGATCCTCCTGGGCCACCTCCTCTTCCATCATCGCCCTAAGTGTTTTCTCAAGGAGACATAGAAGTGGTATTGTAATGCTGATAACGGCATCGTCTCCGCTGGCCATGTTGGTGAAGTACTCGAAACAGCGCAACAGAGCACAAAGGTCTCGCATGGAGGCCCAATCATTGGTGGTGAAGTGGTGCTGTTCTGCAGTGTGACTGACCCGTGCTTGCTGCAGCTGAAACTCCACTATGGCCTGCTGCTGCTCGCACAGTCTTTTCAGCATGTGCAAGGTAGAGTTCCACCTGGAGGGCACCTCCCATATGAGGCAGTGAGCGGGAAGGCCGAAGTTACACTGTAGTCCAGACAGGTGAGCAGCAGCAGGATGTGAATGCCGGAAGCGCGCACAGACGGCCTGCACTTTATGCAGCAGCTCTGACATGTCGGGGTAGTTGTGAATGAACTTCTGCACCACCAAATTCAGCACATGCGCCAGGCAAGGGATATGCTTCAAACCGGCTAGTCCCAGAGCTGCGACGAGATTTCGCCTATTATCGCACACCACCAGGCCGGGCTTGAGGCCCACCGGCAGCAACCACTGGTCGGTCTGTTGATTAATACCCCGCCACAACTCCTGCGAGGTGTGGGGCCTGTCCCCCAAACATATGAGTTTCAGAATGGCCTGCTGACGTTTACCCCAGGCTGTGCTGAAGTTGGTGGTGAAGGTGTGTGGCTGACTGGATGAGCTGGTGGAAGAAGAGAAGGAGAAAGCCAAGTAGAAGGAGGAGGCTACAGGAAGCAAAGAATGATGCCCTGCGATCCTTGGCGGCGGAAGGACGTGCGCAAAAGAGCTCTCCGCCTGGGACCCAGCCGCCACTACATTTACCCAGTGTGCAGTTAGGGAGATATAGCATCCCTGGCCGTGCTTACTGGTCCACATATCTGTGGTTAGGTGGACCTTGCCACAGATGCCGTTGCGCAGTGCACACTTGATTTTATTGGATACTTGGTTGTGCAGAGAAGGCACGGCTCTCTTGGAGAAGTAGTGGCGACTGGGAACAACATACTGTGGGACAGCCATCGCCATCAGCTGTTTGAAGCTGTCTGTGTCCACCAGCCTGAATGACAGCATTTCAAAGGCCAGTAGTTTAGAAATGCTGGCATTCAGGCCCAGGGCTCGAGGGTGGCTAGGTGGGAATTGACGCTTTGCAGTGTGACATGGTGGAGATGCTTGGTGACGCAGGTGGTGGTGTCGGTGGCATATCCTCTGTTTGGTGGGCGTCAGGTGCCAACATTCCTCCCGAGTCAGAGGAAGAGGCCGAGGCAGCAGCAGAAGAGGTAGAGGGGGAGCCTGAGTGAGTTCCTTGTTTTTAAGGTTTTTAATCCACTACAGTTCATGCTTTGCATGTAGATGCCATAATCATGCAGGTTGTGCTAAGGTTCAGAACGTTAATGCCTCGCTTCAGGCTCTGATGGCACAGCGTGCAAATCCACTAGGGTCTTGTCATCAGCACATTGTTTGAAGAAGTGCCATGCCAGGGAACTCCTTGAAGCTGCCTTTGGGGTGCTCGGTCCCTGGTGGCGGTGGCCAGTAGCAGGCGAACTCTGTTGGCGGCGGCTGTCCTGCTTTTGCCCCCTGCTCCCTCTTTTGCTACTTTGTTGGCTCGGTCTCACCACTGCCTCTTCCTCTGAACTATGAAAGTCAGTGGCACGACCTTCATTCCATGTGGGGTCTAGGACCTCATCGTCCCCTGCATTGTCTTCCACACAGTCTTTCTCCCTGACCTCCTGTTCGGTCTGCACACTGCAAAAAGACGCAGCAGTTGGCACCTGTGTTTCTTCATCATCAGAGACACGCGGACTCTGATGAGGTGGTATTCCCATGTCCTCATTATCAGGAAACATCAGTGGTTGTGCGTCAGTGCATTCTATGTTTTCCAGCACTGGGGAAGGACTAGGTGGATTTCCTTGGAAAACCCTGCCAGCAGAGTCTGCATACAGCATAATAGACTGCTGCATAACTTGAGGCTCAGACATTTTCCCTGATATGCATGGGGGTGATGTGACAGACTGATGGGCTTGGTTTTCAGTCTCCACTTGTGCACTTTCTGCAGAAGGGCATTGGGCCCCACCAAATATTGCTGTCAATTCTGTCGGGTACTGGAACCTGAGGTAGTTGGTTCTCTAGGACGTGTGGCTGTGGCAGAATGGCCACGTCCTCTCCCAGCACCAGAGGGTCCACTTACAACACCACGACCATGTCCGCGTCCGTGTCCCTTACTAGATGTTTTCCTCATTGTTACCGTTCACCACAATAGAAAAAAAATATTTGGCCCAATGTATTGAATTCAAATTCAGGCCTTTTTATTACAGGCACCTAACACTATCTGGCCATCTATTTATGTACTGTATTACACTAATCCACAAATTTAGGGATAAATCAATTGTAGGCCTAGTATTTTGGCCATGGATGAAAGGTATCCTTTTACGGACAGATTTACACTTGAAGATGCACAGTAGCGTGTGAAAAAATATATAGGATTATGCTTTCAGCACTTGTTTTTTAACACTTTGTGTAATATACCCTTTAACGGAAAGAAATACACTTAGAGATGCAAAACAGTGTGTGCAAATGTAAAGGATTATGCTGTATTTTAACTCTTACTGTAATATACCCTTTGACTGAAAGAAATACACTTGGAGATTCACACTGAGTGTAATATACCCTTTTACGGACAGATTTACACTTGGCCTGCAACACCTGGAACACCAGATTTTGGGTATTGCTATTTGGCAATTGAATTTCACCCCAGAACAAAATATATCCTTTGATGGATATTATTAAACTACTTGTCCATCCACAGTTAGAACACCAGATTTACAGTATTTCTATTTTTGCAACTGAATTTCACCCCAGAAAATAATATATCCTTTGACGGACACTATTAAACTTGGCCAGCCACTGCTGGAACACCAGATTTTGGGTATTGCTATTTTGGCAATTGAATTTCACCCCAGAACAAAATATATCCTTTGATGGATATTATTAAACTACTTGTCCATCCACAGCTGGAACACCAGATTTACTATATTTCTATTCTTGCAACTGAATTTCACCCCAGAAAATAATATATCCTTTGACGGGCACTATGAAACTTTTCCAGTCACAGCTGGAACACCAGATTTACAGTATTGCTATTTTGGTAATTGAATTTCACTCCAGAACATAAGCTATCCTTTGACGGACACTATAAAACCTGTCCTGCCACAGCAGAAACCACTGATTTAGGGTATTGCTATTTTGGAAATTGAATTTCACCCCAGAAAAAAATAAATATATTCTTTGCCAGACATTATTACACTTGGCTAGCCACAGCTGGAACATCAGATTTGCGGGATTGCTATTTTTTTAAGTGAATTTCACCCCTCAATAAAATATAGAGAATTCTATCCTGCGTTTCTAGGGGTGACAATAAGCACAGCCAAGCCCCTGATGTAGGATATAGCAAAAAAATTTTTAATGGACTTGGTGGCAGCTTGTTCTGGTGCACCACAAGACACAAAATGGGCTCCGATCACCCCAGAAAAAAGTGACATAAAAACGCTCTGGGCAGCCTGAAAACAGTGAGCAAGTAACTAGCAGAAGTTGAATGATTCACAGCAGTAGATCGATCACTTCATTAAGTGCTTTTGCTGAGTTAATCCTTGCCTAATCTCGTCCTAACAGCAGCTGCATCCTATCCCTACACTAATCAGAGCAGAGTGACGTGCGGCGCAACGTGACTCCAGCTTAAATAGAGGCTGGGTCACATGCTGCACTTGGCCAATCACAGCCATGCCAATAGTAGGCATGGCTGTGATGGCCTCTTGGGGCAAGTAGTATGACACTTGTTGATTGACTGCTTTACAGGCTTTCAAAATGCGCCATAGAAATCACCGAACAACGAACCCAAACTTTTACGTAAATGTTCGGGTTCAGGTCCATGTCACGAACACGCCAAATTCGGTACGAACCCGAACTATACATTTCGGGTTCTCTCATCCCTAAACTTCAACTCTCATAGCATTCCCATCTGACGCCACCCCAATCTCCTATTCCACCTCCTCCTCCAAGTTGCCAATTAATATTTGTTAATTTTAATTTTTTTCATTTTAAGTCATTTCCCTATCCACATTTGTTTGCAGGGGATTGCCAACATTTTGCTGCCTTCTGCAGCTCTGTAGCCCTTTCCAGGGCTATTTTACAGCCATTTTAGTGACCAAATGTTTGGGTCTCCATTGACTTCAATGGGGTTCGATGTCGGGGTCAAGTTCAGGTCAAGTTCGGATTCCGAAACCGAACATTTTCGAGAAGATAGGCCGAACTTCTTGAACCCGAACATCCAGGTGTCCACTCAACTCTAGTTAACATCAACATCATCCTACTGTGAGTGAAATAAGTGAGCCTTCCAGTCCACTTTGTGATCCTCTTCCTGTCTTCTGGTAGAAACAAGGGAAAACTGTGGCTGTTGCTACTACTAATGGCCAGATCCCTGGTGCAAAGCGGGCTGCGGCTAATTGAACTACTACAGGCTCTCACATTTTCACTTGCAGGTGACTTGGCAGGCATATTTTCGTTTTGCATCATCCCGCCCATTGCCGCTCTGTCGCTAGACATTTGGTTTTGAAGACTATTTAAACAATGAGGTGCTATTGCACAAAGTCTGTGGCTCAGATATGTTTTTTGTTTTGCTGTTTTTGAGGATGAATAGTACACTTATTTGTACACTGACTGTACACTCAGGTATTGTCAGCCAAAGCAGGCTGCAATGGAGACGAGCCTCCCTAGCGCCACCTGGTACAGCAGCAACTGCACTACCAGTGGGAATTAAGCTTGCGCACCAGCAAATTTCTAGGCCTGTACAGTTGTTTCCTGGCCACGTATTCCGTTTCGATGGCTGACAGCTGACAAAGGAGTGGTGGAGGAGTAGTCTGACAAGGAGAAGCAGAAAGGGATTATAACTATGTGAAATACATTGAACTGCCTATGGATGCGGCCTGGCTGCCGCAAGGCCGACCGGGAGAAGGCGGGAACTCCTATTCCAGTAGATGGCTGCCATTTTTGTCAATCCACGAATAAGTTCAAAACATTCTTACCCTTTTCTCGTCAGTGTATTAAGGTCAGCTTCAGAAGTAAGGCATCAAAAAGGCCTAGGTGTATGGGTTACAGCTTTCAACATGCCCAAGCCTGCTGCTTGTAGCCAATTGAAGCTCCACCCCATGCTTTGTACTTTTTATCCCATCCCTTGACAACGTAGTTATATATAGACAAATGTGTGGCCCTGCTAGTACTTGCACACTATGGGTTTTGTCCTTACAGTATATACTGCACATACACTATGGCCTGTGCTATTCAGGACGAGCTGGGCTATACACACCTGTGTGAGAATTGGCAGAACATAACTTTGATGCCTTTATTGCAAAATTATTTTTCTGGGAGATCCAAACAGTATTGGAATACAAAGTTAAAATGAACAAATTGATTCTACTGGTACAGTATTCATTCCAAATTTCTCCAAAAGTTTCAGGTAAATGATAAAAGAGATGGGTAAAAGAGAGAGAGAGAGAAGGTCAGTCTGAATCAAACTTTTTGAAAAAAATTGGCAAAGCCGAAAAAAACTATCTCAAAATGCTCAGGAATCTCTAATATAAAGTATGTTTTCAATGTTGTGTAACTGTCTTACAGTGCACTAGTGTTCATTTCAGGGGTGAAATATTAATATTTAACCCAATGCACCAGATTTACTAATCCTAAATATGGCTTAAACTCTGGCAGGCTGTCTAGACCTGCACCAGATTTATCACATGGGCTCAGGCAGCAGAATAAAACTGGTGCAGGTTGATACACTTTTCTCAAAATCCATAACTACTATTAGTTGGCTTACTTAGGACAGATTTCTGTTTCAGAATTATGGCACAATTTGGACGTAAAATGTTGCATCTAAGAGTTTTCCAACCTTCCAGTAATGCTCTGTCCCGGTATATAAATTTTCTCACTTTGCTCAACCTTTGAGATAAAAGTGTAAAAACCCAAGATACCCTAATTTGTACCACTATTTAAGACAGATTTTTGACACAGAAACATTAGAGAATCTTGGCCAATATTTAATTTTTATTTCAGAAATGGTAGGTATGCAATCTTAGTCAGACCCAAGAAGCCACTGCAACAATTTGATCATGGCGCACACACATTATGTCTACCCACTATCAACCATGTCATCTAACAGACCCCTGGATGAGTAATTTCCATCATAGTATATAGTGAGAGAGAGAAATAAAATTAACAATCTAAGAAAATCAAAAGTTATAGTAAAAAAAAGTAAGTCTGAGCAGATAGTAAGAAGTATGAAAATAATAAATAAATATAACATTGATAAATAAAACCATTATTGTTATGATTATTATTATATTTCTTCATTATTCCTCTTTCATCTACATTCACACATTACATTAGGTTGAGGACAGTTCAGTTAATCACATACTATCTTTCTGTAATTCTGCGCTCGGTGAATCCTCTAAGGTTTTCCTACAAAGTTCTCATAAAGAAATGACTTCATCAGTTCATTAATGATAACGAGAAGTAAAATACAATAATTGATAAATTCCCCTATCACACGATTACATTGTATCTGACATTATCTCCTTCTACTTCATTATCCGCCGCGTAATTAATCTTCCGGGGATTTTCCAGCCTCACGTTCATTATTTCTTTCTAAACTGTAACTTCTCATATCCCACGAGCTAAATGAGGCAATTACATTACACAAAGAGAATGATAGAATCAACTCCCCCTCCCTCCGCTGATCGTTACCTCGTGGGGTTTCTTCTATCTCTATACGGATGATGCAACTTAGTTTTGTGTGAGAAGAACTTTATACTGTATTTCCAATGATCTCTAATGTCAGTAAAGGAAAAGACAATATGCAAGTGCACAAAAGTACATGTAAATGTAAAAGACAATACACTGACAGTATACAAGTGTAAAAAAGTACATGTAAATGTAAAAGACATTACACTGGCTGTATACAAGTGTCCAAATAACATGTAAATGTAAAAGACCTTACACTGACAGTATACAAGTGCACAAAAGTACATGTAAATGTAAAAGACAATACACTGACAATATGCAAGTGTTAAAAAGTACATGTAAATGTAAAAGACATTATTCTGACCGTATACAAATCTCCAAATAACATGTAAATGTAAAAGACATTACACTGACAGTATACAAGTGTACAAATAACATAGCAATGTAAAAGACATTATTCTGACCGTATACAGGTGCCCAAATAATATGTAAATGTAAAATACATTACATTGACAGTATAAAAGTATCCAAATAGACAGTGAGGCTTTCTTCACACTGCCAGCAGCCGATTCAGGCATCAGTTCCGGAAGAGAATGACGAGAATCGGTCAGGTGATGACGACCCATAGAGCAGTATTTCTCCGGCCCATTTTCTTTGCCGGATAGTGGCTGGCTCTTTAGAAGACCTCATTACAGTTAATGGGGCCAGATGGGCACTCTGGATAAAGTCTGGTAATGCCGGATCTGGCTGGCTGCTCACGTCCGAAACAGTATATAAGATTAGAAAATGCAAATATAAATAAAGCCTTATAATGTGTACACAGGGATGGACAGTAATACTGTATACACAGGGATAGACAGTAATAATGTAAGTACAGGGATGGACAGTAATACTTTATTCACAAGGATGGACAGTAATACTGTATACACAGGGATGGACAATAATACTATAAGTACAGGGATGGACAGTAACATTGTATACACAGGGATGGACAGTAATACTTTATTCACAAGGATGGACAGTAATACTGTATACACAGGGATGGACAATAATGCTCTATACACAGGGATGGACAGTAATACTGTATAGACAGGATAGACAGTAATACTGTATACACAGGGATGGACAATAATGCTCTATACACAAGGATGGACAGTAATACTGTATACATAGGGCTGGACAGTAATACTGTATACACATGGATGGACAGTAATGCTGTATAAAAAGGGATGGACAGTAATACTGTATACACAGGGATGGATAGTAATACGTATATACAGCGACGGTCAGTAATACTGTATAAACAGGGATGGGCAGTAATAATGTATACACAAAGATGGACAATAATATTGTATACACAGGGATGGTCAGTAATACTGTATACACAGGGATGGTCAGTAATACTGTATACACAGGGACAGACAGTAAAACTGTATACACAAGGAGGGATGGTAATACTGTATACACAGGGATGGTCAGTAATACTGTATACACAGAGATGGACAGTGATACTGTATACACAGAGATGGACAGTAATACTGTATACACAGGAATAGACAGTAATACTGTATACACAGAGATGGACAGTGATACTGTATACACAGAGATGGACAGTAATACTGTATACACAGGAATAGACAGTAATACTGTATGCACAAGGATGGACAGTAATACTGTATACACAGGGATAGTCAGTAATACTGTATACACAGGGGTGGACAGTAATACAGTATACACAGGAATAGACAGTAATACTGTATACACAGGGATGGACAGTAATACTGTATACACAGGTATGGACAGTAATACTGTATACACAGGGATGGACAGTAATACTATATATACAGGGATGTAAAATAATACTGTAAGTACAGGGATGAAGAGTAATACTGTATACACAGGGATGGGCAGTAATACTGTATACACAGGGATGGAAAGTAATATTGTATACACAGTGATGGGCAGTAATACTGTATTCAGAGGGATGGACAGTAATACTGTATACACAGGGATGGACAGTAATACTGTATACACAGGGATGGACAGTAATATTGTATACACAGTGATGGGCAGTAATACTGTATTCAGAGGGATGGACAGTAATACAGTATACACAGGGACAGACAGTAATACTGTATACACAGGGATGGACAGTAATACTGTATACATAGGTATTGTGGGGAGTTGCTCTGGTAGACAGTGGAGCGGGTGCAGTATAGAGGCAAAGGGAGTCCAGGTAGTGCAGCAAACAGTGTTTTATTTCACTTTTGCACAAACAAAACTCAAAACAGTCACTTAGTGTTACTTCACACACATAGCAAAAACTTGAGGCAAAACAAAAGTCCAAGACGGGATCAAATCACCTGTGTGGTTTAGGTGCGTGTTCACACCTGGCTGTCAGCCCAGCCTCAGGAAAGTCCAACCTCAGGGTTCCAGGCAGACTGCACGCCTCTTTGCCAGCTCTTGCTTCCAGCCCTGAGAGCTCCACAGAACACCAGCAGTTTCCAGGTTAAATCGCCTCAAATCCTAGGTGTCAGTTCACACCTGGCTGAATGCTCGGCAACACAAAAAGTCCACTGACCGTCTTTACATGGCCTGTTCTCCTGACACACAGGTCTCAGCCTTTCAGCCCAGCACAGGGCTCAGATCCCAAACACAGAGAGAGGTTTGCATAAACCCAGCTGTCTTTCAAATGCAGCTAGGTATCAACTAGTGTTGAGCGAACAGTTCGAAAATCGTTCGGGTCCGTACCGAATTTTGGGCTGTCCGTGACACGGACCCGAACCCGGACATTTTCAAAAAAGTTCGGGTTCGGGTCCGGTGTTCGTCGATTACTTCCCGCTTTCTGAAGGGCTGCACAGCAGCCAATCAGCTAGCGTTTTACTTCTTGCCCTAAGAGCCCATCACAGCCATGCCTACTAATGGCATGGCTGAGATTGGCCAAGTGCAGCATGTGACCCAGCCTCTATTTAAGCTGGAGTCACGTAGCGCCGCACGTCACACTGCTCTGACTAGTGTATGGAGAGGACGCAGCTTCTGTGAGGGCGAGATAGGCAGGGATTATGAAGTGATCTACCTTTCTACACCTGTGCATCAGAACAACTCAGCTGAGCTGTTCACTGAAAGTCACTATTTTGTTGAGACTGGCCAGAGCGATTTTTACTGGCACATGTAACTGGGCTGACCGGCGGTGGCCACTTTGGGACTTGTGGTGCGCCAGCACAAGCTGCCACAGAGTCTAAACCAAAGCTCCAAAGAAGTGAAAAATCTACACCTGTGAATCAGAACAACAGCGATTCAGCTGCTCAGTCAAAGTCAATTTTTTTTCTGGCTGGGCAGACCGTTTTCTGGCACAGGTTACTGGGCTGATAGGCGGCGGCCATTTTGGGACTTGTGGTGCTACAGCAAAAGCTGCCACAACGTCCATTAATCTCATGTAATAGTCGATTTTTTCATAGATATACTACATCAGGGGTTTGGCTGTTCTTGTGTCACCCATACTAACTGCAAAGATATTTAATATATCAGTGGTGAAACTGAAAGTAACCCACTTGGATAGCAAATCCCATGAATGTGCTGTTCTAGCTAGGCTAGCCAGTGCCACTACAGCCGAGTCCAATACGGTCAGCCAGAAATATTTTTATTTTTTTTATGTGCCAGAAATATAAATTAGAAAAAGCTTTCACCGTAATAATAAAATTATTCTGGTGTTAGACCAGAAGAAGCACTCCTGTTGTAATTAATACTGTAAAAAGGCATAGGCAATATTTCTCCCAGTGTGGGAAATTTATCTAGCAAAACTAGCATTTTATTCCGGTGTTCTGAAATACCAGCAGTCCTCTTGTAATTAATACCGCCAAAAGGCATTATATCGTCCAGTGTTGTAATTTTGGTGAAAAAAAGGCCAATTTAATCAATCTGGTGTTTGGTAGACCAAATACACTAGGCCTCACGTTTTTACTCCTGTAAAAAGGAATTATCTCCCCGTGTGGGAATCTATGTACCAAAACTAGCATTATAAAAAATCTGGTGTCCAATTAGCAGCAGTTTTCTTGTAAATAATACAGCCAAAAGGCATTATTGTCCAGTGTTGTAATTTTGGTGAAAAAAAGGCCAATTTAATTAATCTGGTGTTTGTTAGACCAGAAAAACTAGGCCTCACGTTTTCACTCCTCTAAAAAGGAATTATATCTCCCCGTGTGGGAATCTATGTACCAAAACTAGCATATTAAAAATTCTGGTGTCCAATTAGCAGCAGTATTCTTGTAAATAATACCGCCAAAAGGCATTATTGTCCAGTGTTGTAATTTTGGTGAAAAAAAGGCCAATTTAATCAATTTGGTGTTAGTTAGACCAGAAACAGTAGGCCTCACGTTTTTACTCCTGTAAAAAGGAATTATATCTCCCCGTGTGGGAATCTATGTACCAAAACTAGCATATTAAAAATTCTGGTGTCCAATTTGCAGCAGTTTTCTTGTAATTAATACCGGAAAAAGGAATTATATCTTCCAGTGTGGGAATTTTGGGGCTAAAAAATTATATATTTTATTGTGGTGCGAGTTGAATCGCAACAATGAGCAAACATTCTATTAAGGGACGAGGACGCGGCCGTGGTGGTGTCCGTGGAGCCTCTGTAGCTGGCAGAGGACGTGGCCGTTCAGCCTCAGGCGCACAAAGTAGTGAACCAACTCCCTCAAGTAGCCGGCAGAATTTACAGAGATATTTGGTGGGGCCCAATGCCGTTATGAGGATGGTAAGGCCTGAGCAGGTACAGGCATTAGTCGATTGGGTGGCCGACAGTGCTTCCAGCACGTTCACCACATTGTCTTCCGCCCAGTCTTCTGCGGAAAGCGCACAGGTGGCACCTGAAAACCAAGCCCATCAGTCTGTCACATCACCCCCATGCATATCAGGGAAACTGGCTGAGCCTCAAGTTATGCAGCAGTCTCTTATTCTGTTTGAAGACTCTGCTCCCACGGTTTTCCAGGGGCTTCCACCTAGCCCTTCCCCAGCGGTGGAAGACATTCCATGCACTGACGCACAACCACTTATGTATCCAGATGATGAGGACATGGGAATACCACCACAGCAGAGTGACCGAGTCTCTGATGATGACAAAACACTGGTGCCCACTGCCGCGTCTTATTGCAGTGTGCAGACTGAACAGGAGGAGGTCAGGGAGGAAGACTGGGTGGAAAACGATGCAGAGGACGATGAGGTCTTAGACCCACATGGACTGAAGGTCGTGCCGCTGACTTAAATAGTTCAGAGGAAGAGGCAGTGGTGAGACCGAGACAACAGCGAAGCCAAAGAGGGAGCAGGGGGCAAAAGCAGAACAGCCGCCGTCCAGAGAGTTCGCCTGCTATTGGCCAGCGCCAACAGGGACCCAGCACCCCAAAGGCATCTTCAAGGAGTTCCCTGGCATGGCACTTCTTCAAACAATGTGCTGACGACAAGACCAGAGTGGTTTGCCCGCTGTGCCATCAGACCCTGAGCCGAGGCATTAACGTTCTTAACCTGAGCACCACCTGCATGATCAGGCATCTACATGCAAAGCATGAACTGCAGTGGAGTACACACCTTAAAAACAAGGAACCCGCTCAGGCTCCCCTGCTCCCTCTACCGCTGCTGCCTCGGCTTCCGCCTCGAGAGGAATGTTGCCACCTGCCGAGCAGCAAACAGAGGATGTGCCACTGACACCACCACCACCACCACCGCCACCGTCACCTAGCGTCTCCACTATTTCACACAGCAGCGTTCAGCTCTCCATCTCTCAAACCTTTGAGAGGAAGCGCAAATTCCCACCTAGTCACCCTCGAGCCCTTGGCCTGAATGCCAGCATTTCTAAACTACTGGCCTTTGAAATGCTGTCATTCCGGCTGGTGGACACAGACAGCTTCAAACAGCTGATGGCCATGGCTGTCCCCCAGTATGTGGTTCCCAGCCGCCACTACTTCTCCAAGACAGCCGTGCCTTCCCTGCACATGCAAGTGTCCGATAAAATCAAGTGTGCACTGCGCAACGCCATTTGTGGCAAGGTCCACCTAACCACAGATACGTGGACCAGTAAGCACGGCCAGGGACGCTATATCTCCCTAACTGCACACTGGGTAAATGTAGTGGCGGCTGGGCCCCAGGCGGAGAGTTCCTTGGCGCACGTCCTTCCGCCGCCAAGGATCCCAGGGCATCATTCTTTGCCTCCTGTAGCCTCCTCCTCCTACTCGGCTTCCTCCTTCTCCTCTGTTTCCACCAGCTCATCCAGTCAGCCACACACCTTCACCACCAACTTCCAGCACAGCCCGGGGTAAACGTCAGCAGGCCATTCTGAAACTCATATGTTTGAGGGACAGGCCCCACACCGCGCAGGAGTTGTGGCGGGGTATTGAACAACAGACCGACCAGTGGTTGCTGCCGGTGGGCCTCAAGCCCGGCCTGGTGGTGTGCGATAATGGGCGAAATCTCGTGGCAGCTCTGGGACTAGCCGGTTTGACGCACATACCCTTGCCTGGCGCATGTGCTGAATTTGGTGGTGCAAAAGTTCATTCACAACTACCCAGACATGTCAGAGCTGCTGCATAAAGTGCGGGCCGTCTGTGCGCGCTTCCGGCGTTCACATCCTGCCGCTGCTCGCCCGTCAGCGCTACAGCGGAACTTCGGCCTTCCCGCTCACCGCCTAATATGCGACATGCCCACCCGGTGGAACTCCACCTTGCACATGCTGGAGAGACTGTGCAAGCAGCAGCAGGCCATAGTGGAGTTTCAGCTGCAGCACGCACGGGTCAGTCGCACTGCGGAACAGCACCACTTCACCACCAATGATTGGGCCTCCATGCGAGACCTGTGTGCCCCGTTGCGCTGTTTAGAGTACGCCACCAACATGGCCAGTGGCGATGCCACTGTTATCAGCGTGACGATACCAATTCTATGTCTCCTAGAGAAAACGCTTAGGACGATGATGGAAGAGGAGGTGGGCCAGGGCCAGGAGGAGGAGGAGGAGGATGACGGGTCGTTTTTAGCACTTTCAGGCCAGTCTGTTAGAAGTGGCTCAGAGGGAGGTTTTTTGCAACAGCAGAGGGCAGGTACAAATGTGGCCAGCCAGGGACCACTACTGGAGGACGAAGAGGATGAGGAGGAGGTGGAGGAGGATGAGGATGAAGCAGGTTCACAGCGGGGTGGCACCCAGCACAGCGCAGGCACATCCCTGGTGCTTGGCTGGGGGGATACAGAGGATGATGACGACACGCCTCCCACAGAGGACAGCTTGTCCTTACCTCTGGGGAGCCTGGCACACATGAGCGATTACATGCTGCAGTGCCTGCGCAATGACAGCAGAGTTGCCCACATTTTAACGTGTGCTGACTACTGGGTGGCCACCCTGCTGGATCCACGGTACAAAGACAATGTGCCCACTTTACTTCCTGCACTGGAGCGTGATAGGAAGATGCGCGAGTACAAGCGCACACTGGTATACGCGCTCCTGAGAGCATTCCCAATTGTCACAGGGGAACAGGTGGAAGGCCAAGGCCAAGGCAGAGGAGGAGCTAGAGGTCGCCCACGCAGCAGTGTCACGGCCAACTCCTCTGAGGGCAGGGTTAGCATGGCAGAAATGTGGAAAAGTTTTGTCTCCACGCCACAGCTAACTGCCCCACCACCTGATACGGAACGTGTTAGCAGGAGGCAACATTTCACTAACATGGTTGAACAGTATGTCTGCACACAACTCCACGTACTGATGGATGGTTCAGCCCCATTCAACTTCTGGGTTTCCAAATTGTCCACGTGGCCAGAATTAGCATGTTATGCCTTGGAGGTGCTGGCCTGCCCGGCGGCCAGCGTTTTATCTGAACGTGTATTCAGCACGGCAGGGGGCGTCATTACTGACAAACGCAGCCGCCTGTCCGCAGCCAACATGGACAAGCTGACGTTTATAAAAATGAACCAGGCATGGATCCCACAAGACCTGACCCTCCCTTGTGCAGAGTAGTCCTTAATAACTGCCTTAAACCATGTTGTCTTGTACTCCTGGCCACTTCTTCATTGAAAAATCAATTTTTGAAATTAAGTAGGATCTTGGTGTGCAACCCAGAGTTGAATGAACCTTCCTCTGTCTGGGTGCTGGGGCCAAAGTACATGAAAGTGTCCTTCTCCTGTGCTGGGTGATATGAATGTTATACTTGTGCTGTCTGACATGTCTCCTTTGTGTGGGTGCAGGGGGCCAAAGTCACTGAAAGCGACCTTCTCCTGTGCTGGCTGATATAAATGCCTGAATCTCTGCTGTGGGACCTCTCTCCTCTTTCTGGGTGCAGGGTCAAAGAAACAAAAGGTGGCCTTCTCCTGTGGTGGTTGACATGATGCCTGATTCTCTGCTGTGGGACCTCTCTCCTCCGTGTGGCTGCAGGGGTCAAAGTCTCTAAAAGTGCCCTTCTCCTGTGGTGGTTGATGTAAAACTGATGCTTGTGCTATCTGACCTGTCTCCTCTGTGTCGGTGCTAAGGCCTAAGTCACTGAAAGCGGCCTTCTCCTGTGCTGGCTGATATAAATGCCTGAATCTCTGCTGTGGGACCTCTCTCCTCTTTCTGGGTGCAGGGGTCAAAGAAACAAAAGGTGGCCTACTCCTGTGGTGGTTGACATGATGCCTGATTCTCTGCTGTGGGACCTCTCTCCTCCGTGTGGCTGCAGGGGTCAAAGTCTATCAAAGTCGCCTTCTCTTGTGCTGGGTGATGTAAAACTGATGCTTGTACCATCTGACATGGTTTCCGGGGTCCCATTAAATGGTGGCCTACTCCTGTGGTGGGTGATCTAAATGCCTGATTCTCTGCTGTGAAACCACTCTCCTCCGTCTGGGTGCAGGGGTCAAAGTCTCTCAAAGTCGCCTTCTCCTGTGCTGGGTGATGTAAAACTGATGCTTGTACCATCTGACATAGTTGCCGGGGTCCCATTAAATGGTGGCCTACTCCTGTGGTGGGTGATCTAAATGCCTGATTCTCTGCTGTGAAACCTCTCTCCTCCGTCTGGGTGCAGGGGTCAAAGTCTCTCAAAGTCGCCTTCTCCTGTGCTGGGTGATGTAAAACTGATGCTTGTACCATCTGACATGGTTGTCGGGGTCCCATTAAATGGTTGCCTACTCCTGTGGTGGGTGATCTAAATGCCTGATTCTCTGCTGTGAAAACCTCTATCCTCCGTCTGGGTGCAGGGGTCAAAGTCTCTCAAAGTCGCCTTCTCCTGTGCTGGGTGATATAAATGTTCTACTTGTGCCATCTGACATGGTTGCAGGGTCCCATTAAATGATGGCCTACTCCTGTGGTGGGTGATCTAAATGCCTGATTCTCTGCTGTGAAAACCTCTCTCCTCCGTCTGGGTGCAGGGGTCAAAGTCTCTAAAAGTGGCCTTCTCCTGTGCTGGGTGATGTAAAACTGATGCTTGTACCATCTGACATGGTTGCCGGGGTCCCATTAAATGATGGCCTACTCCTGTGGTGGGTGATCTAAATGCCTGATTCTCTGCTGTGAAAACCTCTCTCCTCCGTCTGGGTGCAGGGGTCAAAGTCTCTAAAAGTGGCCTTCTCTTGTGCTGGCACTGCTGGGTGATGTAAAACTGATGCTTGTACCAGCTGACATGGGTGCAGGGGTCAAATTAACTAAATGGTGGCCTACTCCTGTGGTGGGTGATATGATGCCTGAATATGTGCTGTGGGGCCTCTGTCCTCTTTCTGGGTGCAGGGGTCAAAATAACTAAAAGTGGCCTTCTCCTGTGCTGGATGGTATAAATGTAATGCTTGTGCTATCTGACATGTCTCCTCTGTCTGGGTGCTAAGGCCTAAGTCACTGAAAGTGGCCTTCTCCTGTGGTGGTTGATATGATGCCAGATTATCTGCTATGGGACCTCTCTCCTTTGTCTGGATGCTGGGGTCGAAATAATAGTAAGCGACCTTCTCCATTGGTGGGTGATTTGAAGCCTGATTCTGTGCTATGGGACCTAACTCCAATTAATATTGGTTAATTTTATTTTATTTTATGTTAAGTCATCATTTCCCTATCTACATTTGTTTGCAGGGGATTTACCTACATTTTGCTGCCTTTTGCAGCTCTCTAGCCCTTTCCGGGAGTCTTTTACAGGCTTTTTAGTGCCCAAAAGTTCGGGTCCCCATTGACTTCTATGGGGTTCGGGTTGAGTTCGGATCACGAACCCGGACATTTTCCGGAAGTTCGGCCGAACCTCTCGAACCCGAACATCCAGGTGTTCGCTCATCTCTAGTATTAACCCAAAAAACCCGGACCGGCACCTAAAATCCGGTCCAGTATTTGCCCTCACCTGGCTGCAATCAACCCAGCAGCACAGGCTGAGATGAAAATACCTGTTTTTTACCACCAAACCTCTCACTGTGTCACATACACCACCCCCCCCCCCCTGTTCAACCCTGAGGGGGTGAACACACGCCAGACAGTATACCCAGAACCGGGCACTCGCATTTCCCTGTAACGGCCCTGCTCTGTGTTCCACTGAAAATCTAAAGTTCTGAAGTCACCCGAACCCTCTGGTGATCCAGGACTTTCCTTCTTTGTCCAGAAGGTGACAAGCTGCAGCCAACCCCACATCACTCCTTCAGAGATGGCTTGTCGCCGAGCCACGGGCACCTGGTATGGCTTTAACCAGACTTTTGCCTGGGGCTCAGTGACAATATCACGGTGAGTTATGGATGGGCATTCAGGGAAACCATAGAACACCTCTGTGTTCCGACTAACAAACTCCTTGGCTCTCTGAGTCTGTTCAGTGAAAAGGCTGCCAGTAATTTTATCTGTGGCAGCCGCTTCCCTGTTAGCAGACAGAGGGACCGGAATCTCTTTCCCTAGATAAACCGGCCGCGGGTTGTTCTCAATACAAATCTCTCTAACCTTCCAAGGTTTCCGTAAATTTACATGGTAGACCGGCTCCGGCTTTTGCAGTCCTGGCTGGTGTACCTTGTAATTTGGGTCTCCAACTTTCTGTGCTATTTTATAGGTCCCCTTCCCCCTAGCGCTGTCCTTACTGTTCACAGGTGGCCCAACAACCAAAACCGGGTCCCTTTGGCTACGGACCCCAAACACTCGATTGCAGGTCCGGCTTTGGCCTGGCTGAGCCACCTTCCTATGTTTTCTACCTATCCTACTAAGGGGACTGTCTTCCCTCACCCACCGGACCTACTGTGGGTCCCTCTGCCTTGGGTTTCTGGGGTTCTAACACCTTACCTGGGCTAGGCCTCACTACTGGAAGTTTTCCTACCTGTCTGGGAACTGGATGTACAATGGCCGGCCACAGGGCTGGGAACAATGGAAAGTCTCTTCCTATTATCACATCATAGGGCATACTCATGGTTACAGCCACCTCATGGACCTGCCTGCCGACACACGTGCTTACAGACAACAGAGCAGTGGGGTATTCTTTTAAATCTCCATGAATGCTGAAAACCCTGACTCTCCGGCCTGTAAACTCTGTGGGTCGCACCAGGGAAGCCCTCGTCAGGGTCACCTGACTCCCCAAATCTAGCAGAGCTGCCACTGGACTGTCTCCCACCTCCACCCGACACAAATGTTCATCATGGATAACCTCTGACACATCGACCCTTCTGGCATACAATAAATGTCGATACCCAAAGTTTACATCCATGGGCTCACCCAGGAGGGGACAGTTGGCCCGTACATGGCCAGGCTCCTGGCACCGCCAGCAGAATATAGAGTCCTGATCCCCAAAGGGCACATCCCGTGCGGTCTTTTTCAGCTCAGGCCGCAGGGTCTGGGGAGGGGATTTTCTGGGTTTTATTACTCCCTTCCCCAGAGTCCCTCCCTTAAGTTCCTCAGTAGCCCCATAACGTTCGACCAGGTCCACCATCTCCAGGGCACTAGTAGGAGATGTCTGGCCAACCCAGCGCTGGAGGGGTAGTGGCAATGCCCTCCAGAATTTGTCAGCTACAATACGGTCCAGCATAGCAGTGGGACTAAGTACGTCAGGCGGTAGCCATTTTTGTAAGAGTTTTATCAAATTGTAATACTGGGGTTGTGCTGGCTAAGCTGGGTTAAACTCCCACTGATGTACCCGCTGGGCCCTGACCAACACATTCACCCCCAGTCTCGTCAGGATCTCACCCTTAACCACAGAGTAGTCTGCTGCTTGGTCGTCCGGTAATTCAAAGTAAACCTGTTGGGGTCCTGACGCCAGAAACGGAGCGATGACCTCCGCCCACTGGTCTCGGGTAGCTCTCTCTCACGGCCACCTTTTCGAACATCGCCAAGTAGGTTTCAACATCATCTGTCGGGTGTCATCTTGGGAACGGCGGTGCGGACTGCTTTCCGGGCATCGTGCACTCCCTGAGGCATCCCTGACTTTTCTAGCACCATTACGTGTTGCAGCAGCCGCTGGTTCGTGTCCTGCTGTCGCTGATTAGCCTCTAGCAGCTGTGCGACGGCCTCTTCATGTCTTTTTTGCTGTTGTGCGATGGCCTGCTGTTGGACATCCATGGCCTGCTGTAGCTTTAAGTTAGCCTGGACAAGCTGCTTTATCATCTCCTCCATCTTGTCCTGTGTTTGTGGTTGCAGCTTGGCAGGCTTAATCCAGGACATTCAACAGTGCCCAAAAAAAATGCTACAAAAAGTTTTGGCTTCTGGCCAGCCTCACTGCAATTGCCCGCATCCGACACCAAATGTGGGGAGTTGCTCTGGTAGACAGTGGAGCGGGTGCAGTATAGAGGCAAAGAGAGTCCAGGTAGTGCAGCAAACAGTGTTTTATTTCACACTTGCACAAACAAAACTCAAAACAGTCACTTAGTGTTACTTCACACACATAGCAAAAACTTGAGGCAAAACAAAAGTCCAAGACAGGATCAAATCACCTGTGTGGTTTAGGTGCGTGTTCACACCTGGCTGTCAGCTCAGCCGCAGGAAAGTCCAACCTCAGGGTTCCAGGCAGACTGCACGCCTCTTAGCAAGCTCTTGTTTCCAGCCCTGAGAGCTCCACAGAACACCAGCAGTTTCCAGGTTAAATCACCTCAAATCCTAGGTGTCAGTTCACACCTGGCTGAATGCTCGGCAACACAAAAAGTCCACTGACCGTCTTTACATGGCCTGTTCTCCTGACACACGGGTCTCAGCTTTTCAGCCCAGCACAGGGCTCAGATCCCAAACACAGAGAGAGAGTTTGCATAAAACCCAGCTGTCTTTTAAAGGCAGCTAGGTATTAACCCAAAAAACCCGGACCGGCACCTAAAATCCGGTCCAGTGTTTGCCCTCACCTGGCTGCAATCAACCCAGCAGCACAGGCTGAGAGGAAAATACCTGTTTTTTACCACCAAACCTCTCACTGTGTCACAGTATGGACAGTAATGCTGTATACATAGGTATGGGCAGTAAAACTGTATCTAGAGGGATAGACAGTAATGCTGTATACACAGGGATGGGCAGTAACACTGTATGTAAAGGGATGGACAGTAATACTTTATACATAGGTATGGGCAGTAACATTGTATGTAGAGGGATGGAAAGTAATACTGTATGTAGAGGTATGGACAGTAATACTGTATACAAAGGGAAGGACCATAATACTGTATACACAGGAACGGACAGAAATACTACATACACAGGGATGGACAGTAATACTGTATAAACATGAATGGTAAGTAATACGGTATGTACAGGGATGGACAGTAATACTGTATACACAGAGATGTACATTATTACGGTAGGTACATGTATGTACACTAATACTTTATACACCAGAATGAACAGTAGTATTGTATGCACAGAGATGTACAGTCATACTGTATACCCAGAGATGGTCAGTAATACTGTATACACAGGGATAGACATTAATACTGTGCACACAGATGAAGCAAGCGTCTTACCCCGGGCCCTTTAAGAGGAAAAAGTACTTGTTATTTGTGACGCCAGTTGCAGTGAAGCAACAAGGGCCCAGGGCCCCTTTTAATTATACTGTGGTAAATGGTGGTCCCCAGGTGTAGGTATGCCAGAGTGGTATAGGGTGGCCTAAATGTCCCTTAAGGTGTTGTTTACGTCTCAAGGTGCTCCTACCTGGATACGCAGGAACTTAGGCGTTGGCTCCGCTGCAATGAAAAGGGGGGTTGTTGATGAACCAGGAAAGGTTAAAGGACCTTAACATGTATAGCTTGGAAGTAAGAAGAGACAGAGGGGATATGATGGAAACTTTTTAATACATAAAGGAAATCATCACGGTAAAAGAGGAGAGAATATTTATAAAAAGAAAAACTGCTACAAGAGGACATAGATTTAAATTAGAGGGGCAAAGGTTTAAAAGTAATATCAGGAAGAATTACTTTACTGAGAGAGTAGTGGACGCATGGAATAGCCTTCCTGCAGAAGTGGTAGCTGCAAATACAGTGAAGGAGTTTAGGCATGCATGGGATAGGCATAAAGCTATCCTTCATATAAGATAGGGCCGGGGGCTATCCATAGTATTCAGTATATTGGGCAGTCTAGATGGGCCAAATGGTTCTTATCTGCCGACACATTCTATGTTTCTATGTTTCTATGAAGGGTATGAAGCTTTACTTTAATAAACGTTTCTCCAAACGGTTTACAAACATTATCTTGGTTCCAGCTGGCTTTGGCATTATAAATCAGCTTCTTCTTTTCCTTATTCAATTTAGAGTCTGGTCTGTCTCTAGCTTTATCCAGGGATTTATTCTTCCTGGCTTCAGAGGCTTTCAGCTTTGGCTTCCAGATCCAGCAGAGCTGAAGGTGCTCTAGCTGGACTGGGCAGGTCTCGTCCAAGAGGCTCAGGCTCCTGATTCCTTCCCCTAGCAGGGGGTAAACTACTCCTTCCCCTAGAAGGGGGTAAGCTACTCCTAAACTCATCACAAACTAGTCCCTCACTTTCTTAGAGAGAAAGCTAGAATAGAAAGAAGGGTTCTAAACTAGGTAAAATAGCTCTGTCATCTTTGCCGCCATCAGGCATATCACATAAACACAACAGTTACAAACATTATTATAGATGCACATTATACAGGACTAGGAAATAAATGAATAGAATGACATTTGGTTAACGACAGGAGATAGTAGATGGGTATATAAGTGGCAATGCACCTCTAGGGCGTTACACAGGGATGGACAGTAATCCTGTATACACAGGAATGGACAGTAATCCTGTATACACAGGGACAGAAAGTAATACTGTACTCACTCAGGGAGAGACACTTATATTGTATACACAGGGATGGACATTAAAACTGTATACACTGACATAGACAGTAATAGTGTATACACAGGGACAGACAGTAATACTGTATACACAGGGATGGACAATAATACTCTATACACAGGGATGGACAATAATACTCTATACACAGGGATGGACAATAATACTGTATACACAGGGATGGACAATAATACTGTATACACAGGGATTGATAGTAATACTGTATACACAGGGATTGATAGTAATAATGTATACACAGAGACGATAATACTTTACACTCAGGGATGAACAGTAATACTGTATACACAAAGACAGACAGTAATACTGCATACTCAGGAACGGGCAGCAATACTGTAGACACAAAGATATAAAGTAATACTGTATACACAAGTACGGACAGTAATATTATATACATGGGATGCACAATATTCACTTACCATCCATTTGTACACAGTATTACTGTCCATCCCTGTATATACAGTATTACTATCCATCCCTGTGTATACAATATTACTGTCCATCTCTGTGCATACAGTATTACTGTCCATCCCTGTATATACAGTATTACTGTCCATCTCTGTGTATACAGTATTACTATACATCCCTGTGTATACAGTATTACTGTCCATCTCTCTGTATACAGTATTACTGTCCAGGGATTGTATATGCAGATTTACTGTCCACCCCTGTGTATACAGTATTGCTGTCCATCCTGTGTATACAGTATTACTGCCCATCACTGTGTATACTGTATTACTGTCCACCCCTGTGTATACAGTATTACTGTCCATCCCTGTGTATACAGTATTACTGTCCATCCCTGTGTATACAGTATTACTGTCCACCCCTGCGTATACAGTATTACTGTCCATCCCTGTGTATACAGTATTACTGTCCATCCCTGTGTATGCAGTATTACTGTCCATCCGCTGTATGCAGTATTCCTGTCCATCCTGTGTATACAGTATTACTATACATCCCTGTATGTATACAGTATTACTGTCCATCCACTGTGTATACAGTATTACTGACCAGCGCGAGTATGCAGTGTTGCTGTCCACCCCTGTGCATACAGTATTGCTGTCCATCCCTGTGTACAGCAGTATTACTGCCCATCCCTGTGCATACAGTATTACTGTCCATTCATGGGATTTGCTATCCAAGTGGGTTACTTTCAGTTTCACCACTGATTTATTAAATATCTTTGCAGTTAGTATGGGTGACACAAGCACAGCCAAACCCCTGATGTATTATATCTATGAAAAAAATCGACTATTACATGAGATTAATGGACGTTGTGGCAGCTTTTGCTGTAGCACCACAAGTCCCAAAATGGCCGCCGCCTATCAGCCCAGTAACATGTGCCAGAAAACAGTCTGCCCAGCCAGAAAAGAAATTGACTTTGACTGAGCAGCTGAATCGCTGTTGTTCTGATTCACAGGTGTAGATTTTTCACTTCTTTGGAGCTTTGGTTTAGACTCTGTGGCAGCAAGTGCTGGCGCACCACAAGTCCCAAAATGGCCACCGCCGGTCAGCCCAGTTACATGTGCCAGTAAAAATCGCTCTGGCCAGTCTCAACAAAATAGTGACTTTCAGTGAACAGCTCAGCTGAGTTGTTCTGATGCACAGGTGTAGAAAGGTAGATCATTCAATCACTTCTTTATCCCTGCCTATCTCGCCTCACAGAAGCTGCATCCTCTCCCTACACTAGTCAGAGCAGTGTGACGTGCGGCGCTACGTGACTCCAGCTTAAATAGAGGCTGAGTCACATGCTGCACTTGGCCAATCACAGCCATGCCATTAGTAGGCATGGCTGTGATGGGCTCTTAGGGCAAGAAGTAAAACGCTAGCTGATTGGCTGCTATGCAGCCCTTCAGAAAGCGGGAAGAAATCGACGAACACCGAACCCGAACCCGAACTTTTTTGAAAATGTCCGGGTTCGGGTCCGTGTCACGGACACCCCAAAATTCGGTACGAACCCGAACTATTCTCGAACTGTTCGCTCAACACTACTGTCCATCCCTTTGTATACAGTATTACTGTCCATCCCTGGGTATACAGTATTTCTGTAAATCCCTGTACATACTGTATTTCTGTCCATCCCTGTGTATACAGTATTACTGTCCATCACTGTGTATACAGTAATACTGACCATCCCTGTGTATACAGTATTACTGTCCATCCCTGTGTATACAGTATTACTGTCCATCCCTGTGTATACAGTATTACTGACCATACCTGTGTACACAGTATTACTGTCCATTCCTGTATATACAATATTTCTCTCCTTCTCTGTGTATACAGTATTACTGTCCACCCCTGTGTATAGAGTATTACAGTCCATCCCTGTGTATACAGTATTACTGTCCATCCCTGTGTATACAGTATTACTGTCCATCCCTGTGTATACAGTATTACTGTCCGTCCCTGAGTATACAGTATTACTGTCCATCACTGTACATACAGTATTACTGCCCATCCCTGTGTATACAGTATTACTGTTCATCCCTGTGTATACAGTATTACAGTCCATTATTGTGTATACAGTATTACTGTCCACCCCTGTGTATACAGTATTAATGTACTTCCCTGTGTGTATAGTATTACTGTCCATCCCTGTATATGCAGTATTACTGTCTATCCCTGTATATACAGTATTACTGTCCATCCCTGTGTATACAGTATTACTGTCCATCCCTGTGTATACAGTATTACTGTCCATCCCTGTGTACAGTATATAGCATTACTTCCCATCCCTGTGCATACTGTATTACTGTCCATACCTGTGTATAGAGTATTACTGTCCATCTCTGTGTATACAGTATTACTGTCCATCCCTGTACATACAGTATCACTGTCCATCCCTGGATATACAGTATTACTGTCCATCCCTGTACATACAGTATCACTGTCCATCCCTGTGTATACAGTATTACTGTCCATCCCTGTGTATACAGTATTACTGTCTATCCCCGTGTATACATTATTACTGCCCATCACTGTGTATAAAGAATTACTGTCCATACCTGTGTATACAGTATTACTGTCCATCCCTGTTTATACAGTATTACTGTCCATCCCTGAGCATACAGTATTACTGTCCATCCCTGTACATACAGTATTACTGTACATCCCTGTATATACAATATTACTGTCCATCACTGTGTACAGTATATAGCATTACTTCCCATCCCTGTGCATACTGTATTACTGTCCATACCTGTGTATAGAGTATTACTGTCCATCTCTGTGTATACAGTATTACTGTCCATCCCTGTACATACAGTATTACTGTCCATACCTGTGTATACAGTATTACTGTCCTTCCATGTGCATACAGTATTACTGTCCATCCCTGTGTATACAGTATTACTGTCTATCCCCGTGTATACATTATTACTGCCCATCACTGTGTATAAAGAATTACTGTCCATACCTGTGTATACAGTATTACTGTCCTTCCATGTGCATACAGTATTACTGTCCATCCCTGTACATACAGTATTACTGTCCATCCCTGTACATACAGTATTACTGTACATCCCTGTATATACAATATTACTGTCCATCACTGTGCATTCAGTATTACTGACCATCCCTGTGTATACAATATTACTGGTCATCCCTGTGTATATAGTATTGCAGTCCATTATTGTGTATACAGTATTAATGTCCATCCCTGTGTATTTTGTATTTCCGTCCTCCCCTTTGTATACAGTATTACTGTCCATCCCTGTACATACAGTATTACTGTCCATCCCTGTGTATACAGTATAACTGTCCATCTTTGTACATATAGTATTACTGACCATACCTGTGTATACAGTATTACTGTCCACCCCGTGTTTACAGTCTTACTGTTCACACTTGTGTATATAGTATTTCTGTCCATCCCTGTGTATACAGTATTACTGTCCATCCCTGTGTATACATTATTACTGTCCATCCCTGTGTATACAGTATTACTTTCCACCCCTGTTTATACAATACTACTGTCCATCCCTGTGTATACAGTATTACTTTCCATCACTGTGTATACTGTATTACTGTCCATCCCTGTGTATACAGTATTACTGTCCATCACTGTTTATTCAGCATTACTGTATATACCTGTGTATAGAGTATTAATGGTGATCCCTGTATATACAATATTACTGTCCATCCCTGTGCATACAGTATTACTGACCATCCCTGTGAATACAGTATTACTGTCCATCCCAGAGTATATTGTATTACCATCCACCCCTCTGTATATAATATTACTGTTCATCCCTGTGTATACAGTATTACAGTCCCTTATTGTGTATACAGTATTAATGTCCATCCCTGTGTATACAATATAACTGTCCATCTTTGTATATACAGTATTACTGTCCACCCCTGTGTATTTAGTATTACTGTCTATCCTTGTGTACACGGTATTACTGACCATCACTGTGCATTCAGTATTACTGACTATCACTGTGTATTTAGTATTACAGACCATCTCTGTGTATACAATATTACTGTCCACCCCTGTTTATACAGTATTACTGTCCATCCCTGTGTATACAGCATTACATTCCATCCCTGTGTATACATTATTACTGCCCATCACTGTGTATAGAGTATTACTGTCCATCCCTGTGTATATAGTATTACTGTCCATACCTGTGTATACAATATTACTGTCCATCCCTGTGTATACAGTATTACTGTCCATCCCTGTGTATACATTATTACTGCCCATCACTGTGTATAGAGTATTACTGTCCATCCCTGTGTATATAGTATTACTGTCCATCCCTGTGTATACAGTATTACTGTCCATCCCTGTGTATACAGTATTACTGTCCATCCCTGTGTATACAGTATTACTGTCCATCCCTGTGTATTTTGTATTACCGTCCTCCCTTTGTATACAGTATTACTGTCCTCCTCTGTGTATACAGTATTACTGTCCACCCCTGTTTATACAATACTACTGTCCATCCCTGTGTATACAATATTACTTTCCATCACTGTGTATACTGTATTACTGTCCATCCCTGTGTATATAGTATTACTGTCCATCGATGTGTATACATTATTACTGTCCATCCCTGTGTATAGAGTATTACTGCCCATCCCTGTGTATACAGTATTACTGTCCATCCCTGTACATACAGTATTACTGTTGATCCCTGTATATACAATATTACTGACCATCCCTGTGCATACAGTATTACTCACCATCCCTGTGTATACAGTATTACTGACCATCCCTGTGTATTCAGTATTACTGTCTATCCTTGTGTACACAGTATTACTGACCATCACTGTGCATACAGTATTACTGTCTATCCTTGTGTATACAGTATTACTGTCCATCCCTGTGTATACAGTATTACTGTCCATCCCTGTACATACAGCATTACTGTCCATCCCTGTGTATACAGTATTACTGTCCACCCCTGTTTATACAATACTACTGTCCATCCCTGTGTATACAGCATTACTTTCCATCCCTGTGTATACTGTATTACTGTCCATCCCTGTGTATATAGTATTACTGTCCATCGATGTGTATACATTATTACTGTCCATCCCTGTGTATAGAGTATTACTGCCCATCCCTGTGTATACAGTATTACTGTCCATCCCTGTACATACAGTATTACTGTTGATCCCTGTATATACAATATTACTGACCATCCCTGTGTATACAGTATTACTGACCATCCCTGTGCATACAGTATTACTGACCATCAATGTGTATTCAGTATTACTGTCTATCCTTGTGTACACAGTATTACTGACCATCACTGTGCATACAGTATTACTGTCTATCCTTGTGTATACAGTATTACTGTCCATCCCTGTGTATACAGTATTACTGTCCATCCCTGTACATACAGCATTACTGTCCATCCCTGTGTATACAGTATTACTGTCCATCCCTGTGTATACAGTATTACCGATCATCACTGTGTAAACAGTATAACTGTCCATCCCTGTACATACATTATTACTGTCCATCCTTGAGTATACAGTATTACTGTCTATCCCTGTGTATACAGAATTATTGTCCATCCCTGTGTATACAGTATTACTGTCCATCCCTGTGTATATAGTATTGCAGTCCATTATTGTGTATAAAGTATTAATGTCCATCCCTGTGTATTTTGTATTACAGTACTCCCCTTTGTATAGAGTATTACTGTTCACACTTGTTTATATAGTATTACTGTCCATCACTGTATATACAGTATTACTGTCCATCCGCGTGTATTTTGTATTATCGTCCTCCCTTTGTATACAGTATTACTGTCCATCTCTGTACATACAGTATTACTGTCCATATCTGTGTATACAATATAACTGTCCATTTTTGTATATACAGTATTACTGTCCCCCCTCCCTGTGTTTATTGTATTACTGTCGATTCTTGTGTATAAAGATTTACTGTCCATCCCTGTGTATACAGTATTACTTTCCATCCGTGTGCATTTAGTATTACTGACCACCCCTGTGTATACAGCATTACCGTCCATCCCTGTGTATACAGTATTACTGTCCATTCCTGTGTATACAGTATTCTTATCCTTCCATGTGTATTCTGTATTACTGTCCACCCTTGTGAATACATTATTACTCCCCATCTCTGTGTATACAGCAATACTGTCCATCCCTGTGTATAGAGTATTAATGTCCATCCGTGTATACAGTATTACTGTCCATCCCTGTACATACAGTTTTACTGTCCTTCCCTGTGTATATAGTATTACTGTCCATACCTGTGTATACAGTATTAATGAATATCCCTGTATTTTCAGTATTACTGTCCATCCCTGTACATACAGTTTTACTGTCCTTCCCTGTGTATATAGTATTACTGTCCATCCGTGTATACAGTATTAATGAATATCCCTGTATATACAGTATTACTGTCCATCCCTTTGTATATCTTATTACTGTCAATCACTGTTTATACAGTATCACCGTCCCTCCTTGTGTATACAGTATTACTGTCCATCCCTGCGCATACAGTATTACTGACCATCCCTGTGTATACAGTATTTCTCTCCTTCTCTGTGTATACAGTATTACTGTCCATCTCTGTGTATACAGTATAACTGTCCATCCCTGTGTATATAGTGTTACTGTCCATCCTTGTGTATACAGTATTACTGTTCATCCCTGTGTATACTGTATTACTGTCCATCCCTGTGTATATTGTATTACCATCCACCACTGTGTATACAATATTACTGGTCATCCCTGTGTATATAGTATTACTGTCCATCGATGTGTATACAGTATTACTGACCATCCCTGTGTATACAGTATTACTGCCCATCACTGTGTATACAGCATTACTGTCTATACCTGTGTATGGAGTATTACTGTCCATCCCTGTGTATACAGTATTACTGTCCATCCCTGTACATACAGTATTACTGTCCATCCCTGTGTATACAGTATTACTGACCATCCCTGTGTATACAGTATTACTGACCATCCCTGTGCATACAGTATTACTGACCATCCCTGTGTATACAGTATTACTGACCATCCCTGTGCATACAGTATTACTGACCATCAATGTGTATTCAGTATTACTGTCTATCCCTGTGTATACAGTATTACTGTCCATCCCTGTGTATACAGTATTACTGTCCATCCCTGTGTATACAGTATTATCTGTCCATCCCTGTGTATACAGTATTACTGTCCATCCCTGTGTATACAGTATTACTGTCCATCCCTGTGTATACAGTATTACTGTCCATCCCTGTGTATACAGTATTACTGTCCATCCCTGTGTATACAGTATTACTGTCCATCCCTGTGTATACAGTATTACTGTCCATCCCTGTGTATACAGTATTACTGTCCATCTCTGTGTATACAGTATTACTGACCATCCCTGTGTATACAGTATTACTGTCCATCCCTGTGTATACAGTATTACTGTCCATCCCTGTGTATACAGTATTACTGTCCATCCCTGTGTATACAGTATTACTGTCCATCCCTGTGTATACAGTATTACTGTCCATCCCTGTGTATACAGTATTACTGTCCATCCCTGTGTATACAGTATTACTGTCTATCCTTGTGTACACAGTATTACTGACCATCACTGTGCATACAGTATTACTTACTATCACTGTGTATTTAGTATTACCGACCGTCGCTGTGAATACAGTATAACTGTCCATCCCTGTGTATAAATTATTTCTGACCATCTCTGTGTATACAATATTACTGTCCATCCCTGTACATACATTATTACTGTCCATCCTTGAGTATACAGTATTACTGTCTATCGCTGTGTATACAGAATTACTGTCCATCCCTGTGTATACAAAATTACTGGTCATCCCTGTGTATATAGTATTGCAGTCCATTATTGTGTATACAGTATTAATGTCCATCCCTGTGTATTTTGTATTACCGTCCTCCCCTTTGTATAGAGTATTACTGTTCACACTTGTTTATATAGTGTTTCTGTCCATCCCTGTGTATACAGTATTACTGTACTTCATTGTGTATATAGTATTACTGTCCATCCCTGTTTTTTTTTTTTGTATTATCGTCCTCCCTGTGTATACAGTATTACTGTCCATCCCTGTGTATACAATATAACTGTCCATTTTTGTATATACAGTATTACTGTCCATCCCTGTGTATACAGTATTACTGTCCATTCCTGTGTATACAGTATTTACTGTCCATCCCTGTGTATACAGTATTACTGTCCATCCCTGTGTATATAGTATTACTGACCATCCCTGTGTATACAGTATTACTGTCCATCTCTGTGTATACAGTATTACTGTCCATCCCTGTGTATACAGTATTACTGTCCATCTCTGTGTATACAGTATTACTGTCCATCCTTGTGTATACAGTATAACTGTCCATCCCTGTGTATACAGTATTACTGTCCATCCCTTTGTATACAGTATTACTGTCCATTCCTGTGTATACAGTATTACTGTCCATTCCTGTGTATACAGTATTACTGTCCATCCTTGTGTATACAGTATAACTGTCCATCCCTATGTATACAGTATTACTGTCCATCCCTTTGTATACAGTATTACTGTCCATCCCTGTGTATACAGTATTTATGTCCATCCCTGTGTATACATTATTACTCCCCATCTCTGTGTATACAGCAATACTGTCCATCCCTGTGTATAGAGTATTAATGTCCATCCTGTGTATACAGTATTACTGTCCATCCCTGTGTATACTGTATTACTGTCCTTCACTGTGTATAGAGTATTAATGTCCATCCGTGTATACAGTATTAATGAATATCCCTGTATATACAGTATTACTGTCCATCACTTTGTATATCTTATTATTGTCAATCACTGTTTATACAGTATTACTGACCATCCCTGTGTATACAGTATTTCTCTCCTTCTCTGTGTATACAGTATTACTGTCCATCCCTGCGCATACAGTATTACTGACCATCCCTGTGTATACAGTATTTCTCTCCTTCTCTGTGTATACAGTATAACTGTCCATCCCTGCGCATACAGTATTACTGACTATCACTGTGTATACAGCATTCCTGTCCATCCCTGTGTATACAGTATAACTGTCCATCACTGTGTATACAGTATAACTGTCCATCCCTGTGTATACAGTATTACTGTCCATCCCTGTGTGTACAGTATTACTGTCCATCCCTGTGTATACAGTATTACTGACCATCCCTGTGTATACAGTATAACTGTCCATCCCTGTGTATACAGTATTACTGTCCATCCCTGTGTATATAGTGTTACTGTCCATCCCTGTGTATATTGTATTACCATCCACCCCTGTGTATACAATATTACTGGTCATCCCTGTGTATATAGTATTACAGTCCATTTTTGTGTATACAGTATTACTGATCATCCCTGTATATACAGTATTACTGTCAATATCTGTGTATACAGTATTACTGTCCACCCCGTGTTTACAGTCTTACTGTTTATACTTGTGTATATAGTATTTCTGTCCATCCCTGTGTATACATTATTACTGCCCATCACTGAATTTACAGCATTACTGTCCATTCCTGTTTATACAGTATAACTGTCCATCCCTGTGTATACAGTATTACTCTCCATCCCTGTTGATATAGCTTATTTGTCCATCTCTGTGTATACAGCATTACTGTCCATTCCTGCGTTTAGAGTATTACTGACCATCTTTGTTTATACAGCATTACTGTCCATCCCTGTGTTTAGAGTATTACTGACCATCACTGTGTATATAGTATTTATGGTCAGGGCTAAAGAGGCGAGCTGGGTACGCCGAGACCCTAGCCCTGAACCTAGTGGCTGGATTGTGCCGGGAGCCACGAGCGCGGAGTACACCAAAGAAAGGGGGGCAAAGAACATCAGTTAGGGAGAACTCTATTTACAAATCACAAAGCCAAGTTACAGAAAGCTCCAGAAATCCGCCTGTGGATTCGGTATATATCTGGTGAAGCACGAAGATCGCCAACGGCCCATGGAACGTATCACATGCGCCGGTACCTGATGCCGTGAAGCTGCTGAGGCTGCCCCTATGCGAAATGAATGACCTGAAATACGTTTCGAATCATGACCCAGACCTTGAACGAGGGCACGTATGTTGAAGATGAAGATGGTAGTAGTTAGTGCTCTGCCGGCGTATGGCAGAAGTGGACTGTCCGGTGTGGCGGCCTGTATATAAGAGGACAATTGATGTAGGATCCTAACTGGACACCAAACATTTGACGTAGGATAGAATTTGATCTCTGTAGGTGGACCGGCTTGGTTGGTTTTAGTGGAGGGTAGTGAAAGGGAGTAATGACCCCGGCCCCAGGACAGCTGTTGTTTAAGAGGATAGCGCTGATGACTCGGACCGGCGGTGATTTCCCCAGGTCTGAGGAAGCCATAAAACTGAGGTACAAAGTGGCTTTAATATGAGGCTAGTGGAGGGGCCAAAAGGACAACCGTCCAAAGCTACGGAGTTACGCTAAAGGACAAGTGGGCCGCGCAATGCCTGTACCATCTAAGAAAGCTGAACAAAATCGGAGAGTAAGTGACCGGAGCCGGAAAACAATATCTGATAGTGAGGAGTGCGAGAATCCGCGGAGATGAAGAAACCCCAACGTGGGACTAATTGTGCTAAAACGACCTGTACGAAGAAAAGAAAGAACAGAAGCTACGGAAGGAAGTAGAAAACACAACATGGAGGAACCGGGAAACCTGAACTGACCCGGGATCCAGGAGACACGGAAGACCTGGTAGGACCAGGAGACACAGACAGTCTGGGCGGACCAGAGGACACAGACAACCTGGGAGATCCAGTAGACACTAAGAGCCTGGGTGATCCAGGAAACATGGATAACCTGGGCGATCCAGGAGACACCGGAGAACCTGGCCGATCCAGGAGACACGGAGAACCTGGCAATCCAGGCAGACACAGACAACCTGGGCGATCCAGGAGACACGGAGAACCTGGGCGATCCAGGGAGACACAGACAACCTGGGCGATCCAGGGAGACACAGACCACCTGGGTGATCCAGGGAGACACAGACAACCTGGGCAATCCAGGGAGACACAGACAACAAGGGCGATCCAGGAGACACGGACAACCTGGGCGATCCAGGAGACATGGAAGAACAAGAATATGCGGAAGCCCGGACCGGAGGAAATCTGGACCCAGAAGGCCTGGGGAACCAGGGGTCACAGACAGGAAGGTGGAAGAGACACACAAGACCTGGGTGGGCCGGAAGAACAACCTGGTGGGTACGGAGTGTGGCAGCCTGGCGGATGCAGGCGACCTGACGGAAACACGGAAGTGGAGGCCCCCGTGGTTACTGCCAGAGAAGTGAAAAGGGACAGGTGGGAGACAGGAAGGGCAGCGGTGAACCCTAGTTAAGCCAGAAAGTAACGACAGGTGCCACGGATGAACGGAGCGGAGTGATCAGGATTGAAAGACAGATAAAAATAGCCAGTAAGACAATTATGTGAATGAAACAGGAGATTTCTTGGGACGCCTGAAGACCAATAAAACATAGACATGAATGGTTAGTACCCCCTTAGCTGAACTGATACATAGTGCCCTGCCAAAACTCATAAATGAATCACTAGCTATCAGATCCAGAAAAGCCAGCAGGTGGCAGCAGACTGAGACGTGACCTAAAGGGGAGGCTGGGAGATGCCTGAGGACGTGAGTAACGCAAGAGTGTGAGGTTTTTTTTTTTTTTTAAACAATCTATCTATGGACTGCCAGTATGCAAATAGGAGCGCATGTCATGACGGGGGAGCGCTGCCCCCATCATGACAAGGATGAGCAGAGTGAAGCAGTCTCCACTTAATGCCCAATTGCCGACTGCCATGCCCAGAACCCCCCTTTTTATTTTTTATGCCCCTTTTTTTTTTTTTTAATTAATAAATATTATTTGAGCTGCACTAGCCGGCGCGCCGCTTCTGGAACCCGCAGATGTCCGTGGTGCGGGGAAGCGGCAGCGCAGCAGCCGGAGCGCACTATTACCTGGTGCCTGGAGGACGCGATGCCGGAGCAGGAGGCGCGCACGTGGAGGGAAGACCGCGGCAGGGGGCAAGTGAGCGCGGGTAAGTGCACGCAGGACGGCGTCTGGTGGTGCACGCAGGACGGGCGGCAGCGAAACTGGCGGAGAACGAACGGGAGAGCCGCTGAGGTAAAGCGCGCATGCGACGTAGTAGCCGGAAGCAGGAGGAACGCGATGAGCCGGCGAGACAGGTAGAGCGCGCGAAGAATGGGCGTCTGGCTGTGGGGAATGACGGGGCATATAAAGCCAGACGCCCCTCCCACAAATACAGGCTGTAAACAGCCTTAGCTATTAATGTCAATTCTGGTGTATACAGTATTACTGTCCATCCATGTGTATACAGTATTACTGACCACCCCTGTGTATACAGTATTACTGTCCATCCCTGTGTATACAGTATTTCTCTCCTTCTCTGTGTATACAGTATTACTGTACTTCCCTATATATACATTATTACTGACTATCACTGTGTATACAGCATTCTTGTCCATCACTGTGTATACAGTATAACTGTCCATCCCTGTGTATACAGTATTACTGTCCATCCCTGTGTATACAGTATTACTGTCCATCTCACTGTGTATATTGTATTACCATCCACCCCTGTGTATACAATATTACTGGTCATCCCTGTGTATATAGTATTACTGTCCATCCCTGTTTATACAGTATTACTGACCATACCTGTGTATATAGTATTACTGTCCATCCCTGTGTATATAGTATTACTGTCCACACCGTGTTTACAGTCTTACTGTTCATACTTGTGTATATAGTATTTCTGTCCATCCCTGTGTATACATTATTACTGCCCATCACTGTGTATACAGTATTACTGTCCATCCCTGTGTATACAGTATTACTGTCCATCCCTGTGTATGCATTATTATTGCCCATCTCTGTGTATACAGTATTACTGTCCATCCCTGTGTTTAGAGTATTACTGACCATCACTGTGTATATAGTATTACTGTCCATCCCTGTTTATACAGTATTACTGACCACCCCTGTGTATACAGTATTACTGTCCATCCCTGTGTATACAGTATTACTGACCATCCCGGTGTATACAGTATTACTGACCATCCCTGTGTATACAGTATTACTCTTCATCCCTGTGTATACTGTATTACTGTCCATCCCTGCATATAGAGTATTACTGTCCATCCCTGTGAATACAGTATTACTGTCCATTCCTTTGTATACAGTATTACTGTCCATTCCTGTGTATACAGAATAACTGTAAATACCTGTGGATACTGTATTACCGTCCATCCTTGTGTATACATTATTACTCCCCATCTCTTTGTATACAGCATTATCGTCCATCCCTGTGTATAGAGTATTAATGTCCATCCGTGTATACAGTATTACTTTCCATCTTTTTGTATATAGTATTACTGACCATTCCTGTGTATAGAGTATTAATGTCCATCCGTGTATACTGTATTACTGTCCATCCCTATGTATATTGTATTACTGACCATCCCTGTGCATGCAGTTTTACTGACCATCCCTGTGTATACCTTATTACTGTCCATCCCTTTGTATATCTTATTACTGCCCATCCCATTTTTATACAGTATTACCGTCCCTCCAAATGTATACAGTATAACTGCCCATCCCTGTGTATACAGTATTAATGTCCATCCATTATGTATACAGTATAACTGCCCATCCCTGTGTATACAGTATTACTGTCCATCCCTGTGTATACAGTATTACTGTCCATTCCTGTGTATACAGTATTACTGTCCATCGCTGTGTATTCTGTATTACTGTCCATCCTTGTGTATACATTATTACTCCCCATCTCTGTGTATACAGCAATACTGTCCATCCCTGTGTATAGAGTATTAATGTTCATCCTTGTATACAGTATTACTGTCCATCCCTGTACGTACAGTTTTACTGTCCTTCACTGTGTATATAGTATAACCGCCCGTCCCTGTGTATACAGTATTACTGAATATCCCTTTGTATATCTTATTACTGTCAATCACTGTTTATACAGTATCACTGTCCCTCCTTGTGTATACAGTATTACTGTCCATCCCTGTGTATACAGTATTACTGTCCATCCTGTGTATACAGTATTACTGACCATCCCTGTGTATACAGTATTTCTCTCCTTCTCTGTGTATACAGTATTACTGTAATTCCTATATATACATTATTACTGACTATCACTGTGTATACAGTAATTACTGTCCATCCCTGTGTATACAGTATTACTGTCCATCTCTGTGTATATTGTATTAACAACCACCCCTGTGTATACAATTTTACTGGTCATCCCTGTGTATATAGTATTACAGTCCATTATTGTGTATACAGTATTAATGTCCATCCCTGTACATACAGTATTACTGTCCATATCTGTGTATACAGTATTACTGTCCGTCCCTGTGTATATAGTATTACTGTCCATCCCTGTGTATACAGAATTACAGACCATACCTGTGTATATAGTATTACTGTCCACCCATTGTTTACAGTCTTACCGTTCATACTTGTGTATATAGTAGTTCTGTCCATCCCTGTGTATACATTATTACTGTCCATCCCTGTGTTTTGAGTATTACTGTTCATTCCTGTGTATACAGTATTACTGACCACCCGTGTATACAGTATTACTGTCCATCCCTGTGTATACATTATTACTGGCCCAACTCTGTATATACAGCGATGTACTGATCCATACCCTGTGTTATGCAGTATTACTGTCCATACCCGTGTGTATACAGTATTACTGACACATCCTGTGTATACAGTATTACTGTCCATACCCTATGTGTACAGTATTACTGTACCATCACTGTGTATCACAGTATTACATAGTCCATCCTCTGTATATACAGTATTACTATTACATGCCTGTGTATACTGTATACACAGTGTCAATCCCATGCAGGATAGACAGTATTACTGTCCATCCCTGTACAATACAGTATTACTGTCACATTCATATTGTATATAGTATTACTGTACCATCACTGCTGTATACATGAATTACTGTACACTCACTGTGCATACAGTATTACTGATACATTCCTGCTGTATACAGTATGACAGTATTACTGTATACACATATGTCAGTATATGTATACAGTACTGACTCAGTCCATCACTTTAGTATACAGTATTACTGTCCATCTCTTGTGTATACAGTATTACTGTCCATCACTGTGTATACAGTATTACTGTCCATCCCTGTGTATACAGTATTACTGTCCATCTCTGTGTATACAGTATTACTGACCATCCCTGTGTATACAGTATTACTGTCCATCCCTGTGTATACAGTATTACTGTCCATCCCTGTGTATACAGTATTACTGTCCATCTCTGTGTATACAGTATTACTGTCCATCCCTGTGTATACAGTATTACTGTCCATCCCTGTGTATACAGTATTACTATCACCCTGTCATACATATACTGTCAACTTTGTATATAGTATTACTGACCATCCTTGTATATACAGTTTTACTGACCATCCCTGTGTATACCTTATTACTGTCCATCCCTTTGTATATCATATTATTGTCCATCCCATTTTTATACAGTATTACCGTCCCTGCTTATGTATACAGTATAACTGTCCATCCATTTGTATACAGTATTACTCCCCATCTCTGTGTATACAGCAATACTGTCCATCCCTGTGTATAGATTATTAATGTCCATCCGTGTATACAGTATTACTGTCCATCCCTGTACATACAGTTTTACTGTCCTCCACTGTGTATATTGTATTACCGCCCGTCCCTGTACATACAGTATTACTGCCCATCCCTGTGTATACAGTATTTCTGAATATCCCTGCATATACAGAATTACTGTCCATCCCTTCGTATATCTTATTATTGTCAATCACTGTTTATACATTATCACCGTCCCTCCTTGTGTATAAAGTATTACTGTCCAACCCTGCGCATACAGTATTATTGACCATCCCTGTGTATACAGTATTTCTCTCTTTCTCTGTGTATACAGTATTACTGTAATTCCCTATATATACATTATTACTGACTATCACTGTGTATACAGTATAACTGTCCATCCGTGTATACAGTATAACTGTCCATCCCTGTGTATACAGTAATGCTGACCATCCCTGTGTATACAGTATTACTCTTCATCATTGTGTGTACTGTATTACTGTCCATCCCTGCTTATAGAGTATTACTGTCCATCCCTGTGAATACAGTATTACTGTCCATTCCTTTGTATACAGTATTACTGTCCATCCCTGTGTATACAGTATTACCGTCCATCCTTGTGTATACATTATTACTCCCCATCTCTTTGTATACAGCATTACTGTCCATCCCTGTGTATAGAGTATTAATGTCCATCCGTTTATACAGTATTACTGTCCATCTTTTTGTATATAGTATTACTGACCATCCCTGTGTATACAGTATTACTGACCATCCCTGTGTATATAGTATTACTGTCCATCCCTATGTGTACAGTATTACTGTCCATCCCTGTGTATATAGTATTACTGACCATCCCTGTGTATACAGTATTACTGACCATCCCTGTGCATGCAGTATTACTAAACAGCCCTGTGTATACATTATTACTGTCCATACCTTTGTATATAGTATTACTGACCATCCTTGTGTATACAGTATTACTGTCCATCCCTGTGTATACTGTATTACTGTCCATCCCTTTGTATACAGTAGTGTTGAGCGAACAGTTCGAGAATAGTTCGGGTTCGTACCGAATTTTGGGGTGTCCGTGACACGGACCCGAACATTTTCAAAAAAGTTCGGGTTCGGGTCCGGTGTTCGTCGATTTCTTCCCGCTTTCTGAAGGGCTGCAGAGCAGCCAATCAGTTAGCATTTTACTTCTTGCCCTAAGAGCCCATCACAGCCATGCCTACTAATGGCATGGCTGTGATTGGCCAAGTGCAGCATGTGACCCAGCCTCTATTTAAGCTGGAGTCACGTAGCGCCGCACGTCACACTGCTCTGATTAGTGTAGGGAGAGGACGCAGCTTCTGTCAGGGCGAGATTAGGCAGGTTAAAGTCAGCAACAGCACCTAATGAACGGATCAATTTACAGCTGAGAATCATTGAACTTCTGCTCTTTACTTGCTCGCTGGTTTTTAGGCTGCACAGAGCGTTTTTCTGTCACTTATTTTCTGGGTTGATCGGCGGCCATTTTGTGACTTGTGGTGCACCAGCACAAGCTGCCACCAAGTCCATCAATCCATCAATACTAGTTTTTTTTTGCTATATCCTACATCAGGGGCTTGGCTGTGCTAATTGTCACCACTAGAAACTCAGGAAAGAAATTTCTATATTTTATTAAGGGGTTAAATACAATTGCCCAAATACCAATCCCCTAAATCTGGTGTTCCAGCTTTGGCTAGACAAGTATAATACTGTCTGCTGTCTGGCAAAGGATAGATTATTTTCTGGGGTTAAATTCAATTGCCAAAATAGCAATACCATAAATCAGTGGTTTCAGCTGTGGCTGGCAAAATAGAATAGTGTCCGAGGTAACGCACACACGTACAGACGCACGTACACGATTCTTGAATAGTTGTATTATCGCGATAATAAAACTAACAGTGTAAAGTTGACTGTATTGCTCTAAGTTATATTCGCGTACGAATGTAACTTCTATTACAGCACACCAATACTAAAACTGACTAAGAGACAGCTTTAAGTTCTATTCGAACGCGATTGCAACTTTGGAACTTAAAGTGGTGTACGATTTTAAAAGTTGAGTACTAAAAGTTGGAATCGCAATGCGATTCTTATGTATTTGCTTAATCGCATTGCGATTACAACTTTGAGCTACCGATCACCATGGGAACGCTCCTCCAGTAGAATGTACTGTCGGATGAGAATTAAGTTGAAATCGCAATGCGACTATTATATATCTAGCTTAATCGCATTGCCGTCTAACTTAGCATTGCTAATAATTCCATCCATATTCGCTAACTTACTGACTCAGTAAGTTAACGATATGGATGGAATTATTTAGCAATGCTAAGTTGAAATCGCAATGCGATTAAGCAAATATATAAGAATCGCATTGCGATTTCAACTTAATTCTCAGATCCGACGGTACATTCTACTGGAGGAGGCGTTCCCATGGTGATCGTTAGCTCAAAGTTGTAATCGCAATGCGTTTATTGCGGTATATTATCCCTCTGGGTGTGTTTTACAGCCTTTTTAGTGCCCAAAAGTTCGGGTCCCCATTGACTTCTATGGGGTTCGGGTTCGGGATGAAGTTCGGGTTGAGTTCGGATCACGAACCCGGACATTTTCCGGAAGTTCGGCCGAACCTCTCGAACCCGAACATCCAGGTGTTCGCTCATCTCTAGTATACAGTATTACTGTCCATTCCTGTGTATACAGCATTACTGTCCATCCCTGTGTATATAGTATTAATGTCCATTCCGGTGTATACAGTATTACTGTCCATCCCTGTGTATACAGTATTACTGACCATCCCTGTGTATACAGTATTACTGACCATCCCTGTGTATACAGTATTACTGACCATCAATGGGTATACAGTATTACTGTCCATCCCTGTACATACAATATTACTGTCCATCCCTGTGTATACAGTATTACTGTCCATCACTGTGTATACAGTATTAGAGATGGCCCGAACTATCCGCCGGCGAACAGTTCCCGGCGAACATAGCTTGTTCGCGTTCGCCTCAGCGGGCGAACACATGCGATGTTCGGTCCGCCCCCTATACATCATCATTGAGCAAACTTTGACCCTGTACCTCACAGTCAGCAGACACATTCCAGCCAATCAGCAGCATGCCCTCCCTCCCAGACCCTCCCATCTCCTGGACAGCATCCATTTTAGATTCATTCGGAATTTGCAGTCTTAGTGAGAGGAGGGAGAGTGTAGTTGCTGCTGATTTAATAGGGAAATCGATAGCTAGGCTAGTGAATTTAGTGTCCACTCCAGTCCTGAAAGACTCATCTGATCTCTGCTGTAAGGACAGCGTCCTGACAGCACCCCAAAAAGCCCTTTTTAGGGCTGCAACATTAGTCTGCTTTTTTTTTCTTTATATACATATTGCAGTTGACTGGCCTGCCTGTGTGTGAGGAGCTGCAGGCCCACAGACTGTAGTGTGCCCACTGCCAGTGCCCACCACTCATACCGGCTGGCACAGGACTTTGCATCAAAAAAAGGCATTTAATTTTTACACTTTAGTGTAATTTCAGTTGCTTGCCTGCTGCTAGTGTGTGTCAGGCTGACTTCAACTGACTGTAGTGTGCCCACTGCCAGTTCCCACCACTGATACCGGGTGGCACAGTACCTAGCACGCGTTGTACCACTTATCTAAAAAAAAAATGACAGGCAGAGGCAGGCCACCCCGCGGGGGCTGTCGTGGTTGTGGTGCTGTGATTTCCACTGTCCCTGGAATAATGCCTAGTGTTCAGAGGCCAAGTACCCTGAACCCGAAAAATTCTGAGGACATAGTTGACTGGCTTAGACAGGACACCCAATCTTCAACAGCTTCCGCTAAGAACCTTGACGCACAATCCTACTCCAGCTCAGCTTCGGTCACCTGCTCTCAAGTTACCACGCACCCGCCCGCCGCTGATAGGAATAGTACTAGTTAAGAGACCACTCATATAGGGTGTCACAGCACATTGCTCTGTGCACGCGCAGTGCCCCAATTTGGGAGTAAGAGGACCGACCAAGCTGCTTTTTCCATCTCTCGGTTCCTGAAATCAATTCAGTTTTATGGATGAGAGTTTGGTCTGTCACTGTGAAGGCAGTCGAAGGTACCCGGCCTAAAATTTTTTTCACAAAAGGCAATCTCTGATATGGGATGTAACAGGGATTAAACTGATGAGAATAGTACTACAGAAAATACCACTCATATCGGGTTGTGACAGTAAATTGCACGGCGCAGACGCAGTGACCGTGGATAAAAACAAAGGGGAGGGAGCCAGCGTTTTTTTAACCATCTCCCTGTTCGAAAAATCAATTCAATTAACCTTTCGGGGACCCTTGGTGTTGTACGTGGCTGGGTGGAGGAAGAAACCTTCAATGACATCACCGGGACGTGGCTCGCTTGGTATCCAACCTTGTGCAAATGGGGAGTTTGCAGTTGTGCAAATGAACTGTTTGCGGTGCATTAAAAGGGGAGTTTGGTCTGTCAATGTCTGTGAAGCGGGCGTAACCCTTACACTACCTGATCGATACAACATCATACCTGATCATATACACACACTGGATGTTTTAAAGCATGTTATTCCAAACAATTTAGGAATGTTAGTTGATTTATGCCCTTTATGGATTAAAACCCGACTCTGCGTCCACTACGTAATTTTCCATGGGAGTTTTGCCATAGATTCCCCTCCGGCTTGCCACAGTCCAGGTGTTAGTCCCCTTGAAACAACTTTCTCATCACTATTGTGGCCAGAAAGAGTCCCTGTGGGTTTTAAAATTTGCCTGCCTATTGAAGTCTATGGCGGTTCGTCCGGTTCGCCCGTTCGTGAACATTTGCGGAAGTTCGCGTTCGCTGACGAAACATTTTATGTTCGCGACATCACTATACAGTATTACTGTACTTCATTGTGTATACTGTATTACTGTCAATCCCTGTGTATAGAGTATTACTGTCCATCCCTGTTTATACAGTATTACTGTCCATCCCTGTGAATACAGTATTACTCCCCATCTCTTTGTATACAGTATTACTGTCCATCTTTTTGTATATAGTATTACTGACCATCCCTGTGTATACAGTATTACTGTCCATCCCTGTGTATACAGTATTACTGTCCATCCCTGTGTATATCTTATTATTGTCCATCTCATTTTTATACAGTATTACCATCCCTCCTTATGTATACAGTATAACTGTCCATTCCTGTGTATACAGTTTTACTGTCCTTCACTGTGTATATAGTATTACCGCCCTTCCCTGTGTATACAGTATTACTGTCCATCACTTTGTATATCTTATTATTGTCAATCACTGTTTATACAGTATCACCGTCCCTCCTTGTGTATAAAGTATTACTGTCCATCCCTATGTGTACAGTATTAATGTGAATCCCTGTGTATATAGTATTACTGTCCATCCCTGTGCATACAGCATTCCTGTCCATCACTGTGTATACAGTATAACTGTCCATCCCTGTGTATATAGTATTACTGTCCATCCCTGAATATATAGTGTTACTGTCCATCCCTATGTATACAGTATTACTGTCCATCCCTGTGTATTTTGAATTACCGTCATCCCCTTTGAATACAGTATTACTGTTCATATCTGTGTATACAGTATTACTGACCATCCCTGTGTATACATTATTACTGTCCATCCCTGTGCATACAGTATTATTGTCCATCCCTGTGTATACAGTATTTCTGTCCATCCCTGTGTATACATTATTATTGCCCATCACTGTGTTTACAGCATTACTGTCCATCCCTTTGTATACAGTATTATTGTCTATCCCTGTGTATACAGTATTACTGTCCATCCCTGTGCATACAGTATTACTGTCCATCCATGTGTATACAGAATTACTGTCCATCCCTGTGTATATAGTATTACTTACCATTCCTGTGTATACATCATTACTGGTCATCCCTGTGTATATAGTATTGCAGTCCATCCATGTGTATACAGAATTACTGTCCATCCCTGTGTATACTGTATTACTGTCCATCCCTGTATATACAGTGTTACTGTCCATCCCTGTGTATACAGTATAACTGTTCATCTTTGTATATATAGTATTTCTGTCCATCCCTGTGTATACAGTATTACTGTACTTCATTGTGTATGTAGTATTACTGTCCATCACTGTATATACAGTATTACTGTCCATCCCTGTGTATATAGTGTTACTGTCCATCCCTGTGTATACAGTATTAATGTCCATCCCTGTGTATTATTAGATATTACCGTCCATCCCTTTGAATACAGTATTACTGTTCATATCTGTGTATACAGTATTACTGACCATCCCTGTGTATACAGTATTACTGTCCATCCCTGTGCATACAGTATTATTGTCCATCCATGTGTATACAGAATTACTGTCCATCCCTGTGTATACTGTATTACTGTCCATCCCTGTATATACAGTATTACTGTCCATCCCTGTGTATACAGTATTACTGTCCATCCCTGTGTATACAGTATCACTGTCCATCCGTTGTGTATACAGTATTACTGTCCATCCATGTGTATATAGTATTACTTACCATTCCTGTGTATACATCATTACTGGTCATCCCTGTGTATACAGTATTACTGTCCATCCATGTGTATACAGAATTACTGTCCATCCCTGTGTATACTGTATTACTGTCCATCCCTGTATATACAGTGTTACTGTCCATCCCTGTGTATACAGTATAACTGTTCATCTTTGTATATATAGTATTTCTGTCCATCCCTGTGTATACAGTATTACTGTACTTCATTGTGTATATAGTATTACTGTCCATCACTGTATATACAGTATTACTGTCCATCCCTGTGTATTTTGTATTACCGTCCTTCAATTGTATACAGTATTACTGTCCATCCCTGTACATACAGTATTACTGTCCATCCATGTGTATACAGAATTACTGTCCAGCCATGTGTATACAGTATTACTGTCCATCCCTGTACAATCAGTATTACTATCCATATCTGTGTATACAGTATTACTGTCCATCCCTGTGTATACAGTATTACTGTCCATTTCTGTATATCCAGTATTACTGTCCATCCCTTTGTATATAGCATTACTTTCCATCCCTTTGTATACAGTATTACTGTCCATCCCTGTACATTTAGTATTACTGACCACCCCTGTGTATACAGTATTACTGTCCATCTCTTTGTATACAGTATTACTGTCCATCCCTGTGTATACATTATTACTGCCCATCTCGGTGTATACAGCATTACTGTCCATCCCTGTGTTTAGAGTATTATTGACCATCCCTGTGTATACAGTATTACTGTCCATCCCTTTCTATATAGTATTACTGACCATCTCTGTGTATACAGTATTACTTTCTGCCCCTGTGTATACAGTATTACTGACCATCCCTGTGCATACAGTATTACTGTCCATCCCTGTGTATACAGTATTACTGTCCATCCCTGTGTATACGGTATTACTGTCCATCCTTTTGTATACATTATTAGTCACCATCTCTGTGTATACAGATATACTGTCCATCACAGTGTATATTGTATTACTCTCCACCCCTGTGTATACTGTATTACGGTCCTTCCCTGTGTATACAATATTACTGTCCATCCCTGTGCATATAGTATTACTGTCCATCCCTGTGTATACAGTATTACTGTCCATACTTGTGTATACAGTATTACTGTTCATCCATGGGAATACAGTATTACGGTCCAGCCTTGTGTATACAGTATTACGGTCCAGCCTTGTGTATACAGTATTACTGTCCATCCCTGTGTATATAGTATTTCTGTCCATCCCTGTGCATAAAGTATTACTCACCATTATTTTGCATACAGTATTACTGTGCATCCCTGTATATATAGTATTACCGTCCCTCATTGTGTATACAGTATTACTGTCCATCCTTGTGTTTACAGTATTACTATCGATCCCTGTGTATACAGTATTACTGTCCATCCATGTGTATACAGTATTACTGTCCACCACTGTCTATACAGCATTTCTGCCCATACTTGTGTATAAAGTATTACAGTTCATCCCTGTGTATACAGTATTACTGTCCATCCCAGTGTATATATTATATACAGTCCATTCTTGTGTATAGAGTATTACTGCCCACCCCTGTACTTACAGTAATACTGTCCACCACTGTGTATACAGTCTTAGTGTCCATCCCTGTGTATACAGTATTACTGTCGATCCCTGCGTATACAGTATTACTGTCGATCCCTGCGTATACTGTATAACTGTCCTTCCATATGTATACATTACTGTCCATCCATGTGTATACAGTATTACTGTCCACAACTGTGTATACAGCATCTCTGTCCTTCCTTGTGTATACAGTATTACTGCACATCCCTGTGTATACCGTATTACTGTCCACCACTGTCTATACAGCATTTCTGCACATACTTGTGTATACAGTATTATTGTCCATCCCAGTGTATATATTATATACAGTCCATTCTTCTGTATAGTCTTATAGAGTCGTAATGTCCATCCCTGTGTTTACAGTATCACTGACAATCCCTGTGTATATAGTATATACAGTCCATTCTTGTGTAGGGAGCATTACTGTCCATCCCTGTGTATACAGTATTACTGCCCATCCCTGTACATACAGTATTTCTGCCCATCACTGTGTATACAGTATTACTGTCCATCCCTGTGTATATAGTATTTCTGTCCATCCCTGTGTATACAGTATTACTGACCATCCCTGTGTATATAGTATTTCTGTCCATCCCTGTGTTTACAGTATTACTGTCCATCCCTTTGCATAGAGTATTACTGTCCAGCCCTGTATATACTGTATTACTGTCCATCCCTGTTGGTATACGGCCGTTTTTATGGTATTTCGTGAGGGTTCTGCAGTGTAGTTCAAGGGATGTCAGATGGCGGAGATCACGGACATAGTCTCTAGTTTTCCATTCATGTGAAGGAATATGCAGGAATTTGTTTCCCAGGTCGATCTGTCTGATAATATTATTCGTGGTTTCAGTGTCATATGAGAAAGTGTTCTGAGACATTGATGACGGGTGCTAGATCCACAGGGTGATACTGATAAGGAGATATGGGATCTGCACACTAAATGTGTGGTGGGTGCTCATAGAGAGTAGAGCAACAATAGATAGAGATCTATGGCACACCACACAATGTAGAGTTTAAAGTTGTATATTTAATTCATAAATGTGTAAATATCTTTGTTTACAACATTTTAGTCTTATTCCATATCCAGATTTTTCATATTATTTATAGCATAGGGTCAAATCACAGTGGTCCCGACGTTTCGGATGATTATGACCGTTATCAAGGGATCTGGAGGGATGTAATACAAAATTTTAAATAGGGGGGAATAAGTAACGTAAGAAAAGAAGGTGTAGTATTACTGTCCATCCCTGTGTATACAGTATTACTGTCCATCCCTGTGTATACAGTATTACTGTCCATCACTGTGTATATAGTATTACTGTCCATCCATGTGCATACAGTATTACTGTCCATCCCTGTGTATACAGTATTACTGTCCATCCCTGTGTATACAGTATTACTGCCCATCCTGTGTATACAGTACTGGCCACATCCCTGTGTATATAGGTATTACTGTCCATCCTATGTATACAGTATACTGTACATCCTGTGTATATAGTATTACTGTCCATCCCTGTTTATACAGTATTACTGTCCATCACTGTGTATATATTATTGACCATCCATGTATATAGTATTATTGTCTAACCCTGTGTATACAGTATTACTGTCCATCCCTATGTATACAGTATTACTGAACATCACTGTGTATATAGTATTACTGTCCATCCCTGTTTATACAGTATTACTGTCCATCACTGTGTATACAGTATTATTGACCATCCATGTGTATATAGTATTATTGTCCATCCATGTGTATACAGTATTATTGTCCATCCCTGTGTATACAGTATTTCTGTCCATTCTTGTATATACAGTATTACTGTCCATCCCTATATTTACAGTATTACAGTATCACTGTCCATCCCTGTGTATATATAGTATTATTGTCCATCCCTGTGTATACAGTATTATTGTCCATCCCTGTGTAAACGGCATTACTGTCCATTCCTGTGTATACAGTATTACTGTCCATCCCTGTGTATACCGTATTACTGCCCATCCTTGAATATTCGGTATTACTGTCAATTACTGTGTATACAGTATTACTGACCATCTCTATGTATACATTATTACTGCCCATCCCTGTGTATACATTATTACTGTCCATCCCTGTGCATACAGTATTACTGTCCATCCCTGTGTATACATTATTACTGCCCATCCTTGTCTATACAGTATTACTGAACATCGCTGTGTATACAATATTACTGCCCATCCTTGTGTATACATTATTACTGCCCATCCTTGTCTATACAGTATTACTGAACATCGCTGTGTATACAATATTACTGCCCATCCTTGTCTATACAGTATTACTGAACATCGCTGTGTATACAGTATTACTGTCCTTCACTATGTATACAGTTTTACTGTCCATCCCTGTGTATACAGTATTACTGTCCATCACTGTGTATGTAGTATTACTGTACTCCCTGTGTATACTGTATTACTGTCCATCCCTGTGTATACTGTATAACTTTCCTTCCCTATGTATACAGTACAACTGTCCGTCTCTGTGTATATAGTCTTTCTGTCCATCCCTGTGTATAGAGTTTTACTGTACTTCCCTGTGTATATTGTATTACCATCCACCCCTGTGTATACTGTATTACTGTCCTTCACTATGTATACAGTTTTACTGTCCATCCCTGTGTATACAGTATTACTGCTCATCACTGTGTATACAGTATTACTGTCCATCCTTGAGTAAACCGTATTACTGTTCATCCCTGTGCATACAATATTACTGTGAATCCCTGTGTATATAGTATTACTCTCCATCCCTGTGTATACAGTATTACTCTCCATCCCTGTGCACACAGTATTACTGTCCATCCCTGTGTATACAGTATTACTGACCATCACTGTGTATACAATATTAATGTCCATCCCTGTACATACAGTATTACTGTCCATCCCTGTGCATACAGTATTACTGTACATCCCTGTGTATACAATATTACTGCCCATACTTGTGTATACAATATTACTGACCATCTCTTTGTATATAGTATTACCGACCATCCCTGTGTATACAGTATAACTGTCCATCCCTGTGTTTACAGTATTACTGACCATCCCTGTACATAGTATTACAGTCCATCCCTGTGTATACAGTATTAATGTCCATCCCTGTGTATTCAGTATTACTGACCATCCCTGAACATACAGTATTACTGTCCATCCCTGTGTATATAGTATTACTGCCCATCCATGTGTATACAGTATTATTGACAATCCCTGTGTATATAGTATTACTGTCCATCCATGTACATACAATATTACTGTCCATCCCTGTACATACAATATTCCTGTCCATCACTGAGTATACACTATTACTGTTCTTCCCTATGTTTATAGTATTTACTGCCCATCCCTGTGCATTCAGTGTTACTGTCCATTATTGTAATACAGTATTACTGTCCATACTTGTGTATAGAGTATTACTTCCACTCCTGTGTATACAGTATTACTGTCCATCCCTGTGTATACAGTATTACTGTTCATCCCTGTGTATACAGTATTTCTGTCCATTCTTGTATATACAGTATTACTGTCCATCCCTATATTTACAGTATTACAGTATTACTGTCCATCCCTGTGCATACAGTAATACTTACAATCCCTGTGTACACAGTATTACTGTCCATCCCTGTGTATATAGTATTACTGACCAACCCTGTTTATATAGAATTACTGACCATCCCTGTGTATACAGTATTACCGACCATCACTGTGTATACAGTATTACTGTCCATCCCTGTGTATACAGAATTACTGTCCATCCCTGTTTATACAATATTATTGTCCTTCCCTATGTATAAAGAATTACTGTCCATCCCTGTGTATACAGTATTACTGTCCATCCCTGTGTATACAGTATTACTGACCATCACTGTGTATACAGTATTACTGTCCATCCCTGTGATATACAGTATTACTGTCCATCCCTGTGTATACAGTATTACTGTCCATACTTGTGTATAGAGTATTACTGTCCATCCCTGTGTTCATTGAGTATTACTGACCATCCCTGTGTATACAATATTACTGTCCATCCCTGTGAATATAGTATTACCGTCCCTCCTTGTGTATACAGTATTACTGCCCATCCCTGTGTATACTCTATTACTGTACTTCCCTATGTATAGATCATTACTGTCCATCCCTGTGTAGTATTACTGTCCATCCCTGTTCATTCAGTATTACTGTCCATTATTGTAATACAGTATTACTGTCCATACTTGTAATACAGGATTACTGTCCATACTTGTGTATACAGTATTACTGTCCATCCCTTTGTATACAGTATAACTGTCCATCCATGTGTATAAAGTATGACTGTCCATCCGTGTGTTTACAGTATTACTGACCATCCCTGTACATACAGTATTACTGTCCATCCCTGTGTATACATTTTTTCTGTCCATCCCTGTGTATACAGTATTACTGACCATCCCTGTGCATACAGTATTAATGTCCATCCCTGTACATACAGTATTACTGTCCATCCCTGCGCATACAGTATTACTGTCCATCCCTGTGTATACATTTTTTCGGTCCATCCCAGTGTATATAGTATTTCTGCCCATCTCAGTGTATACAGTATAACTGTCCATCCCTGTGTATACAGTATTACTGTCCATCCCTGTGTATACAGTATTACTGTCCATCCTTGTGTATAGAGTATTACTGTCCATCCCTGTGTATACAGTATTACTGTCCATCCCTGTGTATATAGTATTTCTGTCCATCCTGTGTATACAGTATTACTGTCCATCCCTGTGTATATAGTATTACTGTCCATCCCTTTGTATACAGTATTACTGCCCATCCCTGTGTATACAGTATTACTGTCCATCCCTGTGTATACAGTATTACTGTCCATCCTGTGTATACAGTATTACTGTCCATCCCTGTGTATATAGTATTACTGTCCATCCCTGTGCATACAGTATTACTGACCATCACTGTGTATACAATATTAAAGTACATCCCTGTGTATACAGTATTACTGTCCATACTTGTGTATAGAGTATTACTGTCCACTCTGTGTATACAGTATTACTGTCCATCTCTTTGTATACAGAATTACTGTTCATCCCTTTGCATTCAGTATTACTGACCATCAAGGTGCATAAATTATTACTGTACATCCCTGTGTATATAGTATTACCGTCCCTCCTTGTGTATACAGTATTACTGACCATACCTGTGTACAAAATATTACTGTCCATCCCTGTGTATACAGTAATACTGACAATCCCTGTGTATACAGTATTATGGACCATCCCTGTGTATATAGTATTACTGACCAACCCTGTTTATATAGTATTTCTTTCCTTCTCGTTGTATACAGTATTACTGTCCATCCCTGTGTATACAGTATTACTGTCCATCCCTGTGCATACAGTATTACTGTCCATCCGTGTATACAGTATTACTGTCCATTCCTGTGCATACAGTATTACTGTCCACACCTGTGTATAAAGTATTACTGCACATAAATTTGTATATGGTATTACTATCCTTCCCTATGTATATAGTATTACTGTCCACCCCTGTGCATACAGTATTACTGTCCATCCCTGTGCATTCAGTATTACTGACCATCACTGTGTATACAATATTAATGTCCATCCCTGTTTATACAATACTATTGTCCTTCCCTATGTACAGTATTACTGTCCATACTTGTGTATACAGTATTACTGTCCATCCCTGTGTATACAGAATTACTATTGATCAATGTGTATACGTTATTTCTGTCCATCGATGTGTATACAGTATTATTGACCATCCCTGTGTATACAGTATTACTGCACATAAATAAGTATACAGTATTACTATCCTTCCCTATGCACAGAGTATTACTGTTCATCCCTGTGCATTCAGTATAACTGACCATCACTGTGTATACAGTATTATTGTCCTTCCCTATGTATACAGTATTACTGTCCATAATTGTGTATAGATTATTACTGTCCATTCCTGTTTATACAGTATTACTGTCCATCCCTGTGTATACAGTATTACTGTCCATCCCTGTGTATATAGTATTACCGTCCCTCCTTGTGTATACAGTATTACTGTCCCTCCTTGTGTATACAGTATTACTGTCCATCCCTGTGTATACACTATTACTGTCCATTCATGTGTATACAGTATTATTGACCATCCCTGTGTTTACAGTATTACTGTCCACACCTGTGTATAAAGTATTACTGCACATAAATTTGTATATGGTATTACTATCCTTCCCTATGTATAGAGTATTACTGTCCACCCCTGTGCATACAGTATTACTGTCCATCCCTGTGTATACAGTATTACTGTCCATCCCTGTGTATACAGTATTACTGTCCATCACTGTGTATACAATATTAATGTCCATCCCTGTGTATACAATACTATTGTCCTTCCCTATGTACAGTATTTCCATACTTGTAATACAGTATTACTGTCCATAATTGTGTATAGAGTATTACTGTACATCCCTGTGCATTCAGTATTACTATAGGTTCATATAAACACGGCACTCGATTTCAAGTTTTTTCGAAATGCAGTATTTTTATTGTTGCATATTTATGCCACCATTAGTTTTACATAATTTTTTGGCCGACGTTTCGTTCATATAGACCTTTATCAGGGCCTTAGAAACATGGATACAGGAGACCGGGTGGCAATAAAAAAATTGCATTTCGAAAAAACTTGAAATCGAGTGCAGTGTTTATATGAACCTATATTGAAGAGCGGACACCCTATTACACTGAGCACCAAAATTATCTCTTAAGAAGGTGTGCTGATCATATATGTAAAGATTACCATTCAGTATTACTGACCATCACTGTGTATATAGTATTACCGTCCCTCCTTGTGTATACAGTATTACTGTCCATCCCTGTGTATATATTATTTCTGTACATCCCTTTGTATACAATATTACTGCCCATCCCTGTGTATACTGTATTACAGTCCTTCCATATGTATACAGTATTACTGTCCATATCAGTGTATATGGTATTACAGTCCATTCTTGTGTATATAGTATTACTGTCCATCATTGTGCATACAGTATTACTGTCCATCCCTGTTTATACAGTATTACTTTAAATCCATGTGTATACAGTATTACTGTCCATCCCTGTGTATACAGAATTACTATTGATCAATGTGTATACGTTATTACTGTCCATCGATGTGTATACAGTATTATTGACCATCCCTGTGTTTACAGTATGACTGTCCACCCCTGTGTATACAGTATTATTGTCCTTCCCTATGTATACAGTATTACTGTCCATAATTGTGTATAGATTATTACTGTCCATTCCTGTGTATAAAGTATTACTGTCCATCCCTGTGTATAAAGTATTACTGTCCATCCCTGTGTATATAGTATTACCGTCCCTCCTTGTGTATACAGTATTACTGT